>JAQIXC010000073.1:0-54020 GCA_034697605.1 Metabelba pulverosa
TCTCTCTCTCACCACTTCTTTAAGAGCTTTGAGTTTAAGTCTACACTCAAAACGAATTAATATATTTTTCAAAAATCAATCAAGAAGCAAATTTCACGTCAAAATTCGGGAAAACAAAAATAATTTAAACAAAAACAATACACAGCACGTTTATGATCGAAAATATATTTTAATCTAATTCAAATATTTTCTATTTGAATTCATTTTCATATTAAAAAATTTTTGATTTTCCACTCAAATGATAAAAACTAAGAGCAGAACAAAAATCAATACATATTAGACATAAAATAAACTACAAATGTATACGAAAGAGCAGACAGTTTTGGGGGGGAAACGCGAAATTATTTCAATACAAATGCATGACTTGTTTCTTCTCGATCCGAGGATTTCTTATGTTTTGTTTTTTGCTGTCTATTTATTCGCGAAATACAATATTTGTTTATATCCTGAGCACTAAAAACGCTTTTATTTGCAGAACAACGGAGAGAATCGAATCGAATGGAAGAGAAAAAAGAGGCGAAAAAAACGCTTTTGTTTTCTCTACAGTTTTTCTGCTGCAGTTGTCTTATATTTTACTGATTGTCTTCTTATATAATACTTATCGAAAACAAACAAATTTTTTCTTCCCGTCTCTCTCTCCCACTCTTTCACTCTCTCCTTCTCTCTCCCACTCTCTCCTCTGGTGGTAGTAATTGAAGAAATTAGATGTGAAGGCGAATGCGAGCGATGAGTATTGTGGGGAACGGTAGGCGAAAAATAATAATAATTCGATTTTCGGGAATCAGATTCGACTACTGGTGCCGAGAGAGCTGTAGAGCAGGAATACTACTACTGTGCCGCTAAAATTGGGCGGAATTCGGGCGCAATCGGAGAAAGGAATGGGAGTATATTTGATAGGTGCTGTGTGTATACGATATTTATATGTACAGTATGTGTGCTACTAGTGTGTGTGTATGTGTGCGCCAGGCAGGCAGTCGCTAACTCCAGAGCCCGAGACAGTTAGTAGCAAACCAGTTGTTATCATCAAATGATTAATAGAAACTAATCATTAATCTTAAGCCAAGAGTTTGTTTCACTTTTTTTCACTTTCTATTTCTCATTCGATTCGCTGTTTTCTATTCGCGACTCTATTTTCGTCAATACTTTTCACTTATGTTTAGCTCTTAGTCTCACTTTTCGATACAGAGTTAGCAGTATATGGAAGAGAGATAAGGGTTGGAGAGAGAGAGAGAGAGAGAGAGAGAGAGAGAGAGAGAGAGAGAGAGAGAGAGAGAGTCGGAAAGTAAGTGTAGCAAAAATCAAATTAAACTAAGAATCAAATTGCGTTTAAGTTAGCTTGTTACAAAAAATATGCTTTTATTTGATAAGATGTAATCTGAGCTAAAACTCATTGTTTTTCTTCTCCTTCTGTCTCTCAAATTACAATTGAATCAATTTATTTGTTTGTTTTAAAAATTAAATTTTAACATTGCTAGAAATTTTGTTTGATAAGAATAGTTTATTACGTTTCCATTTGAGTCATTTATTAAATTTTTGCTAGTTAATTACATTAGTATATTTTAATGCAATTGTTTTGATTACTATCAGCAGATATTTATTGTATCAAGTTAGTAAATTAATTATAAAGTGTAATATAAACTTTAAATCCGATTATAAATTTTAATTAAATATTTGCAATTGTACATGATATTTATTTGCTAATGTTTTTATATGTCAGGCTTATCATTAGCGAATTTTAGCAGAAATCCGAATCAAACTAGGTCATCTGTATTTAGTGTTAATCTTGCATGCTACTGTATGCTGCGGGCATTAGTCTGACGTAATTTTTTTTTATCAAATAATTGCCAATTATTTACATTTTGTATTTTGCAAAATATTTAGTGTAAAAAACATAAAATGTAAATAAATTTTATATTATTAATAAAATTTTAAAATAATTCTATAAGTTTAATAAAGTAATATACAGTATTTTATCAATAAACTAAATGAACTAAATAATTCAAAGTATTATTTATAAAATTTTGTTTAAATGTATACATATTTTAATAATAATAAAATGAGTTGGACTTTACACAGGAATCAACTGGCTAATAATAATGAACTAAGAAACGTATAATAATATCAATTATAAGTTGGAAATCAAAAATGTTTGCTATTATTGCGATCAATCATTCGGCACAAACGGCACATTCGGAGTAAAGAGCAATGACTGGCACTCTATTGAAGTGAGAGATAGCATATTGTCGAGTGTTATACAGCGTTGAGTAAACAAAAGCTAAAACTCATTCTTTTCCCGAAAGTGTTTTTCTATTCGCCTATTAATTGAAAAACTAATTGCATCTCAAAAAATCAAATCAAATAATTCACGTTTTTTCCTGCGCTTGTGCACAGTAAAAATATACAGTATAATAAAACATAATTTCAAATTTATTTAACGCGTTTTCGGTGTTAGCGCTGGCGTTCGGGTGAATAAGAAATTGGATTCCGAAACACAAACACTCGCTTTCGATGCCATACCTACTGTACGGCGAGTGCTGTTCGCCGTTCGGCAGCCGTTTCGCGAGTTTTCGGTTTTGTTTCGACGCTTTTGTTCGCTAGTCTTGACTTATTTTCTCGACTCTAAGACGTTTCTCTCGCTTTTGCGCCGCATTTGGTGTATGAAAACTATTTATACGCGAACTTCAATAGATGTCTAACTTTTTTCAGCTCTTTCTTAGCTCTTAACTCATTCTCTATAGTAGTCTATACTCGCAGTACTCTAACATCACTACACTCTTCACTATCGAAACGGTTTTCTCTTTTTTGGCTTTTCATTGAAATACGAATTTTTCACTTCATTACAGCCCTAACCGTCGGCTTCGACTCCCCGTTCCGTAAATTATCTCAATTGTGAATCTTTTTAACATTTTTCTACTTGATTAACTATTTTTCTAATTTATTCTTCCCTCTTTACATTGAGCAGGCTTAATTTCTATTTTATTTTTCTTCCGAACTTCTTAGTTTTTATCAATTTTGACATTGTATTAATTAGAAAATTCAATCTGCTTAATTAACAATATATTTTTAGAATGCTTATAAACTGGGTAGATTGTAAAACAATGTATGGTTTGATTTTTAAAACGAGTTTAACATAAATTTAAATAAAATATTCTGTATAATATATAAGCATAGATTATAATCGTATTAAAATTTATTTGATAATTAAAATATTTTAACGAAAACAAATTTAAGCCTGATACAATGTATATATATATTATAAATAATTTATGTTTGTTTAGAATCGGAGTCGGAATTACATAAATCTCGAGCCAAACAGCGATTCGTCTGTTGTGTGAAACCACAGGCGAGCAATAGAAAAATTTCTGTTTAATCCAATTTATCATGGCTAATTTTTGATGTCTATAAAATCGAATTAGGGCTCGAAATTGAATTATAATATTCGCTCAATGTTTTCGACCCGAAAATCATATAATAAAATAATTCGCCAAAGAATTTCATATGGAATCGGCGCACGAATGCTGGAGAGAGAGAGAGAGAGAGAGAGAGAGAGAGAGAGAGAGAGAGAGAGAGAGAGAGAGAGGAGCGGAATATTTGTCGTCCAATGATTCGGTCGAATCAATGCTTAGTTTTGGTGCAATTTATTCGATTGACTGCCAATTCCCTTCTCGACAACGACTCGACAACTGCTCCACTGATTAACGATCGAATGGTTACGAAAATTTCAAATACCTAAAGGGGTTATCTTCCCCGCTGTCCGTCGAGCCCTAATGGGAATTGTTGTCCATTTTCATAATAAATAAGTTACAATGCTCATGCTCTCGATGCGGGCTTTATATTTAAACAAACAACAGTTTAATTGTATCTCGAAAAAATTATATATTGCTATATTATACTTAAGCTATTCATACAGAATATACTATATAGCATTAATAGAATTGCATAATATTATACAGAATTATACAATTTAAATCATTGCAAATTTTAAATTATATACTAAAATTAAATCATTTTAAAGTAAAATACATTAAATTTTATATTAAATAATAAAGTATAAACGATTTTGTTAATATTAAAAGTTATTATATTAAGTGGTTATTTAAAATATGGGCATTTTTAGATTTTAATAAAAATATGTTTAATTAGTATTATTTCCCGACAATATAATTTAAGAATTGTAGCTTTATAATTTCATTCTAAATTATTTTTAATTTTAAATAATTTAATTTTTAAGATATGAACAGCACTTAAAACAAAAATAAAGCAACAAAATTGCATGAATTGCTACAAAACTTACTGTAAGTATGAATAGAATAAATTCATTTATTTTGCACAGATATACTAAATAATTTAAGCGATAGAATATTTTGCGTTAATAGAAAAATATATAGAATTTCATAATTTAATTTGAATTAATTAAATTACTGTCAACTTTATGCCTTCAAGCAAAACGAAAAATTTTAAAAACCAAACATTAATTGTCGAAAATGCTATTCCGGAAACATTTTTGACATTAATTTGTATAAAAATTTAATATATTTATGAATTAATTTAATTAAATTAGTTACAAGAAAAAATTGTAAATAATTAACTTAAAAAGTACGAACATAAAGTAGTAAACATAAAGTTTTATTTTTGTGATATACTGTACTGTATAATTCGTTATAATTTTAATAATATTAATTAAACCATTATAATGATTTATCTTAAATTAACTAACAAGTATCTAGCATAAAGTTAACTAAATAATATATATATTTTATTTTGTAATACAAATTTTATATACCAGCAAAGAAATAAGTATCTAAAATAAATAAATTAAACTAAATTACATTTTGATAAAATAAATTGTAAATAATTTATTTTAAAAATAATTAATTTATTTTACTTTTATATTTATTCCATTAAAAATGTTATTAAGTTTTTGTAATTTAATATAAAAATTAAATTTAAGTTTTTCTAATACGCCTCAGAGAAGTCGACATATAAATAGATTTTATATTAAATTTAAATGTTTGGTAAAAAACTTTTGAAATTTGAACAGGATAGTATCAAAAACTATGTGAGCACAAAATCATATTTATTCTTATTTGAGCTTGATTATTTGCAAAATTTACTACAATTTATTCATATATTTCGCATAAAAATTGTTTTAATTTTAATACCAATAAAAATGCAAATAATTCCCAAATTATTATCTATGACTACGACTGCAAAAAATGTATAAAACATAATAAAAATATATAATTTATTTCATTCAAAATCTATTATTTATTTTATTACATCCAAATATTTTTCTAAATAATTAAAAAGCACTTAACTCTATCAAAAATAAACTTTGCCAGGCTATAAAATATGTCAAACAAATACGAAAAATTAAAAACATATCAATTTATCTCGAATTTAGTTATTTTACACGAAATAACATTTAAGAGATTGAAAAAAACAGAGAAATTAAACTAAAAACGGGATTCAATAATAGGATTATGTGATTGTTTGTCTCTATTTTTTATATTAAGTTTTTATGTTTTCTCTTATATCTGGTTCTCTGCGCAAGAAATTGAACAAAAAATCTCTTATTTTTTCGCATAGAATCGAAGAGAAGAAAACGACTCATTCGATAGGAAAACACATTTATTATCATAAGTAAAGTCTTGTATCACACCTGAAGATAAAAATGAGTTTTTCTCCTCTACTTCTATGCCTCGAATTCCTATCCAATGGCGACACAACCTCTCCTATTGAATGGCCGGCAATAGCAGTGAAAAGCACTGAAAAGAGTGTCTATTCTCTCGACTCGTATGAGACGTAGTGTAAAGAAAAAAAATGTTAATAAAAATTGTTTTTATTCGAAGTCGAAAACGCGAACTAAAGTATAAAATAGACTATAAGTTATTGCCTAATAGTTTGATTAAAACACTCGTTCATCACACAAATAGCTGTACTGTGCAATAAATTTTGTAGCTAGCTTGTTTTAATAGGTTAATTTTTTTGCCAAGGCTATTCTATCGGTCTTTTGTTTATTAATGTCTGTTTCGAGAATAGCGGCAAAAAATTTACTATAATTCTGCATAAAATTAGTTCAAAAATAAAAAATACGTTTTGCTATTACTCTGAATAATAAATTATAATATTTATGCAGAAATTTAATTAAAAAAGATAAATAAATTGCGAATATTATTGCATCGAATAAATTACAAAATTTTTTAAATTACTTAAATTAAATATTAAAAACAAGAAAAATTTTCAAAAAACTATTTAAAACAAATTATGAAATTAATTATAAATTATTTAAAATTTCTATTTTATGCAAAAGATAAATAAGTTTAAAATTTTATATTTGCTAAACTAACATTATCAAATTTAAAAATTAGAAATAAACCACAAAAATCCATAAGTTTGTCGAGCATTGACTTTGCAATGCATCGACTTTTATGTGTTTTTGTGTCCCAACCCTTAAACACGAACTAATTATTTTATGAATACATTCCTTAATATTAATGAATTAATTATGAATACAAATGGTAGGGAAGAGAAGGAAAGTCGAGAGAAAGTAATAAATTGCAGTTAATTAAGAAAATCTAATTGAGAACACGACAGAGTGGGGGAGAGGGAGGGACGGGAGGGGGAGTGCGAGCGCAGCCACTAATTCGAGTGAAGTTTTAATTTTGGAAATTAATTTGGAAACAAAGTGCAGACGAAAATAAAACTTACTATAAAAGAAAATTTATTTTCATGCTAACTTTAAGTGCATTATTATACAGCGGAAATCGAATTTAAATTTGTTTTTTATAATTAGATTAGGTTTGAAACATGCACCTTTAATGAAATAAGTTGCAATATTGCCCATTTGCAAATAGAATAAATGGTCTAATTTTAATATAATTTAATCAAACACAAAAAATATACATTGTATATATACTGTATAATATATTTAAATATTTATTTTCATTCTACGCGTCAATATTTTTACAAATAAATTTTGGTCTAATTAAAATAAAATGTATCATCAAATATTTTCCATATAATTATTCTAGTATAGTAGCATAAAATTAAAATTAAAACAAATTTAATACATATTATTAAAAAAAAGTTTCTTGTTACACACCCACGGGTGGATTGTGTAAATAGAACGCTTAGCTAATTTCAGCATACTAGTTATTATTACACAATAAGAAAGATATAATTAAGCAAAGCGGCGAAATATATTTCTCAAAAAGATTGAAATTGAAATAGCAACAAGATAGAATTTAAAACGTTAACAATTGGCTTCACGACAACTCGCATAAGACGATACATCCCTCGAGTTTAAGGTGGGATACGAACGGTACGGCATGTCTGCGCTCAGACGCCGACTATTTGTTAGGGTTCTTGTGGTTCGTGTCTGAGCTCTGATTGATAGCGTCGGTTCACCAGACTTTAAAAGCAATATATAAACTGAGCTCTTGTGCAGAAAAACTCTAATTCCGAAAAACATACACATATTGACTGCGGAGTCGATTCACTCAAAAAAGCATTTTATCGGAAATACATTTTATAGAAAAAATGCAAAACTCCGTAAATGAGAATAACTATTAATTTTAGATTTACCTCTCGTTCTCTGCCTTTAATTTCGTAGACAGTTTTTCGACAAACATGTTACTATTGCACCCAAACCCTAGTCTATCAAATTATAGCTAGCTCATTTGGATTTTCATTCGCGCCTACGCGGGCAATGTGCACGAGTAGCTGTTTTAGTATTATTTAGAGTGAGAAGAGTTTTATTTCGTACTCTATTTCATTGACACAAAAAAGGAAATTAAATATTCTTTTTCTTATTCTTTACACCAAAAAGAAAAAAGAGATATATATCTCAATGACAAGAGTTTTTCCAACTGCCTGTGCGCTGAGTGCGGAATATATGTGTTTGAAAAAGGGGAACGTCATGTGAGCTCTTGTGCTCGCACTCGAGAAAAATCAAATTGAATAAAATATATTTATGCGTACAAAATAAGAATAATTTCTGAAAAATGCATTTCATCTAAATCTCAATTTTATATAAGTATAACGAAAACAGAAGAGAAGTATTGCATCAAAACTAAGAGTGATTTTCGACTGACTTTACGATTGCATATCTCTTCACCGCTTTGTCGCCGGAATTGTAGTGACTATTGACGAGAAAAGAGCGCCTTTTGTGCGCAAAATATATATTTATCTAAAATGAAAAGTAAAAAAATAAAACAAAAACAGAGAATTTTTTGTGCCTGTCTACTCTTTCATGTGCGTTAAACACTTGAGACCTTTACAATAGATTTTTTACTCCACTTTTTTGTTATAGAGATTGCGTTTCAAATATCGTTTTTATATTATTGTTTTGCAATAAAACGCTAAACAGTATATTCCGACACAAAAAAGAAGAGTTTTTTCCTCTTAACAAATAAAATCAAAACTGAATGTTATTATGATAAAAATGAGAATTTATATAAATAAAAGTATAAATTTCTATATAAATAAAGAATTGTTTTTTGTGTTGCGTTGCATATCCTTTTGCTATCTTTTTTTTTGCTTTTTGTTTTCTGTCGTTGCGTTAAATTTCAAAATAAAAAATAAATTCTTATTTCTCTTTGAATAGCGTTTTAAATATTCATTTTATTACAACAAAAAGCAGAAATTCGACGCAAAATATATAAAAAATATTGTATTAAAAGAAAATCTTTGAGTGCAATGAATGCATAAATTATTTCTTCTTAGACTTGCGTTTCAAAAGAGCGCGATCTTAGAGCGAAAGCGCAAAAACTATTTCGCATAAAATCTCAAATTTATTTCATTTTAAAGAATTTTTTACTTTTTTTTGACTGTATTTTACTTCTGCTCTAACGCCGAATGGGTTTAAATGTAATATCCATTGACTTTATAACTGTTGTTCGCGGAGTGAGAGCAACGCGAGAAAAAATGTAATTTTAGTTTTTTACTGCATATAAAAAATATATTGTATAAAATAACTTAATACTAACGGTGGAAAAATATAGCTAGAGGAAATTAATAAAAATAAAGTCGTATAGCAGGCAAACAGAAAGAAAAACAGAAAATAAAAACAATAAAAGCGCAGTACATGGCCAGGAGCAACGAGCGAGACGTTAGGTCAGAATGGTACATGGCATAAAGCGCGCATTAAAAACTGGCTAAGATGATATCCAAGATATTCATGGCGAGAGATGAAGAGAAGAACTCAAATCGCAATCTGCATTCAAATATATCCCCGAAAGAGCGTTTCACTGCATTACACGAATCTTATACAGTATTACGATAAGTACAGAGCAGTCATTCAGAATTGACTATTTTCCCGAATGAAACATGTTTTATGATTTTATTTTAAGCGCTGCGAAAATAGATATTTTTTATACTGTAAATATATTGCATCTATTTTTTTGGATATTTGAGTGAAAAGCGGAAATTGGGTGAAAAGAATAGGCAGTAATCGTATCATACAATTGAAGTCCAAAAGCAATTGCAAACGACGTACGAGTGCTTCGACTCCTTTACGACGACAACAAAATACAAATCAAAATATTTTACACAAACTTTTGACATATAATCCGAATGACAATTACAATACTCCAGCTTTGGATGTATTTCCAATTCTTGTTTTATATTTTATACTGTATAATATCGTTTTATTATTTTTTGTTAGAATTCTGGCGTCTGTTCGGAACTACAACGTATATATCGAGGCGTTATGTGAGCACTAGTTGTCTATATGTGCTCATCGATAGTGTGGACTATTTTTCGTGTGTGTCGTTCGATAGCGTGTTATTGTAATCTGAAAAGACAGTAATGTTTGCAGTACTCAAACATCATCTGAAATTGAAATTTATAGCACTTATAGCGCACATACCGTACGTACTGTACGAACGCAATGTGCAGAACAAAAGTCTTTTTTAGCTACTTCTCTCTCTCTCTCTCTCTCTCTCTCTCTCTCTCTCTCTCTCTCTCTCCACTCTCTCCCAAACATTGGACACTGACTTCAAAGAACAGTAGAAAAGAGAGAAACTCATTAAGAATGAGATTATCAGTTGAAAAATCACATTATTTTTCGAAACTCTTTTTTCTCTCTCTTTTTCTTTCGCTCGAAAACTACATTTATCTCATTCTCTCTCTCCGTTCGCTAACTCTTCACTATTTCATTTCCATTCATACCGTATGTATTGAAAGTATAATTGATTTTAAATATTTGTGTTTTTTATGCTGAGCTGAGCGCAGACGAGAAATATATTCTCCGTATTTTTTTAATTCAATTTTCTTGTATTTTTAGAGTATAGTTAAACAGAAAATTTCCTCTTTTTTAGGTAAATATTGGTTAGAATTCTATCTATTTTTCCATTAGAAAAGATAACAATCTATTATTACAATTGTAAGAAAAACAAATTTGTTTTTTCCGATCTTTTGTTAATAAAAAATAATTATTTTCGTTTTATTCATAAATATACCATGTTAGCATATTTTGATAATAAACGTAATTTAAAATGCATTATATACATGCTTAAACTTATAGCGTAAATATGTTTTTGTTTAAATTTTTTTATTTAATCAAGTATATTTTTAACAAAACAGTAATATTTTAAGACAAAAATCAATTACTTAAAAATCACTTTAAAACTAAATATTAAATGAAAACATCAACAACAAAAAAACATTTTTGATGAAATGGAAAATAAAAATTTTTAGTAAAGATTAAAAACTATTTAATTAGAAAATAGAAAAAAAAACTCAAATAAAATACCCAAAAGCTATACTTAAAATATATTTATTTATATAAAAATCAATTTAAAAAAAACTAGTTTTTAAAAACGAATTTTTTATTTTCAACAAATATTAATCCGCATATATACTAGCTTATGAAAGTGCAAGCTTAAAGAGAAGAATTGTTTATGAAAGCTACCGAATGACCGGACTATAAGTCGGGGATAAAACTAAAAGTAATTTTGATTTTGAGTCGATTTATAGTAAATAAACTCTTTCTTTGTGTTCCGTTTAGTAATACTTTTTGTTTTGCCGTCGAATCGAAAGCAAAAGCAAACGAATTAGTCATCGAATAGAAGAATAACGAAGACATAAATTCTTGGAATTCCAAACATTCTTTTGCTTATAAAAATGATTTTTCATTTCGCGCACAAAAATATTACAACAAAAAACACTATTATTTTTAGTCTTGTTATTAAGCTCTCGAAATAAAAACAAAAAACACTCAAAATTCTAATTTCTAGCCATTAATCACGAAAATAATTGTTAAGATTTTGAATTAGTTTTTTGCTCTAAATATTGTGCAATAATAACAAGAATACGAATTTCGAAAACATTTTTACATACCTTTACTTTGATAATCGATTGAAAATAATTAAAACACTAGTTTTTAATTTGAAATTTAAGCCAGATTAAAAGTGCCTTTGCAATAATCGGTCAAAAGCATCAATGCTTAAAACCGAAACAATTTGTTCGCCAATAAACAAAAACATTTTATTATATGTTTTCAAACATTTATTTCACTTTTATTTTTATGGCCACAAAAAACGTGAAACTAAATGACTGTTTATATCAATACGATTAGCGAAATAACAACAACAGAAAAAAAACTAACTTAATAATCAGTCCTTAATTTAAAAAACACAGCAACATTAAAATTACACAGCATAAACAGAAACTTCGAGAGGGAAGTATATTCAGTATATTTATTCGTCTTATTATTATTATTTAGTCGATTGTTAGGCGAGGAGTGTGTGTTTGGCATAAAACGGAATAAAAAAGTAATTTTAATATTTAAATAGTACAATTTTAGCCGGGGAAAACAGGCGATAGAATCATTATTTTGTATATATTTGCATCATAAACATACTGTACAGTTTAGTAGGGTTTTGGCATTGCTTGGAATTAATACACATTTGTATGATTACACATAATATTTGCAGTTTTTCAGATGTGTTGCTGATTTGCACATACAGTACACATAGACTATACACTCGATTCGAATGAACAGTACAGTGAGTATAGACAGCGTTTTAGTTGCAGACACTACTGGAGTGATTCGCACCGGTGTAGTACCACTGGAGTGATGCACTGGTAGACGATAGCGATGAAGAAGCAGCAGCAGCGGCGGCACATCGACGAGCACATAGAGCACGAGAGCACATACGCACAGAATCGAAGTGAGACTCGCACTGCACTGGTAGCTCATACACACTCAACACTCGGCGCTCGTAATACTACACTCTATGCTCAGACTAAACACTGCGAGAGAGTTGGGAGAGAGAGAGAGAGAGAGAGAGAGAGAGAGAGAGAGAGAGAGAGAGAGAGAGAGAGAGACTGTAGAATCTGACGAATCGATTCTCTCGACGATAGCGTTCGGCGCTCTTTGCACTGGTATAGAGACGATTGCACATTCGTACAAAAAATAGCTATATATTGTGTTGGATGTGTCTCTTATTCCGGTCGTCAGTTTCACGAGAGATGTGATGCTAAGTGCATAGTCTGTAGCCCCGGTGCCAGTGCTGGTGCTGTTGTGTACTCACACGAGCGCCTGAGCGAAGTCCTACGATAGCCCCAAATATTTTGGTCGGTCTGTGTGTATGTGTGCACTCACTTTGCGATGGGAGAGAGAGAGAGAGAGAGAGAGAGAGAGAGAGAGAGAGAGAGAGAGAGAGAGAGAGAACTGAGAGACAAATCGCTTTTGTAATCAGAGTACGTGTGCCGCGCAGTGGCGAACATTGACAGTACAAATGCATTTTTGAATTATACTTGCTTGTTTTGGTTTATCCAGCTTCTATTTGGTTTAGTTCTGCTTGTTTTGTACTTAATTAAGAATTAGAAATTTATGTTAATTTGTACTGTGCGAATTTATTTTTATTAAATTAATTCCTGCCTAATTACTATCCAATTAGCGATTTAAATGATGTTTTTATTTAATCATGTTTTTTTACAATTTTTTTATTATTCTTGTTGTTATGTTATCTATTATACATTTACATTTAGTACATTACAATTTTGTTTTATTGTTTTAATGATATCATTCTATTTAAAAATTTAGTGTTAAATATTTAATTGGTATAAATTTTTTTAATTAAAATTCTTCATGTTTAATTTTAATTTAAATAAAACTAATTATATTCTCATAAACAAAATTAAACATGCTTCAGCAATTCATAGCAATTTAATCAACATCTATCCAAAAATGCATATTTATTTTATAATATTAATATATCTAAAATGAAATGTTTAATTTGCAATTGAAATTTATATAAATTAGCAAATTATAAATTTATCATGTATAACATTATGCGATAAATAAAACTTTATACTAATTAATAAATTATTTGAAAATGCATTACTCAAACAATAAAACTAAAAATAATAAACAAGTTTAAATTGGTTTCTTGAAAATGGAGATTGAAATGGTTAAGAGAGTGTTTGCTGACTATTTCGAGCAAAATTGTACAGTGCAATTCGCGCCACACATAAGTGCAGTCATTAAAAAAGTTATTTCAATAATAGATGAGTTTCTATTTCCTGACGAAAATTTTCGCCACATTTTCCAAATCTAAAGAATAAATATATAAAGCGATTGAGAGTTGGGTTTGGGTTTTGAAAATTACATTCATTTAGAGTTTTGTTGTTAAGGAATAACAAAAGCTTATAGTTTATGGACTGCAGACATATCCAGCGATAATAGACTCTCCGAAAGGACCCGAAAACGTGACAGAATTCGGTGAAAACTTTTTACGCGTTTTTCCCAAAACAAGAATAAAAATATTATTTGAGATTTAAAGCGAAAATTGATTAAACTTTAAAACTCTTATTATAAATGCCTGTTTCGGCGCTACAACTAAGACATTGCTATTAAAATAATTGTCTCGAAAACAGACTTTGCTTTAAGAAACTCTTTTCGAGACTAAACAGATTATTAATCATTTTATTTTACTAACATGTTTAGAAGTTATTCTTTTATTCTGTTCTTTAATTTTAAGCAATTTCTACATTTAAGAGCACTTAATCATAGATTATATTAAAACGAAATTATAGTTTTAATATAATTAAACGATTAAATACGACTTAAACATCGAAAATATTATATTAACTGCAAATTCTCGTTGAAGTTGTTCTTTCGATTTGTTTCTCAAACTTTTAAATATTAAAATCAGTTTTTGAAAAATGAATTTAATTTTACAGTTTTTCTCTACAAATAATTAATCAAATATAGAGACTTTACATAACTAGCCTCTAGTAACTAGTTCTATTAATACATACAGTATAACTTTATGTTCTATCTATACTTCCTATTTATACAGTATATACCGTATATAGACTACAACACTATTAGTTACTATACATTAAAATTCATTTTCTCGATCATATGATAAGTAAAGAAAAAATGCATTTTTTTACTTTTGAAAAATTGTTCCTTTACTTCAACTTCCTTTCTAATAGTAATAAATTTTCTTCTTTACCAATGACTCTCTCTCTCTCTCTCTCTCTCTCTCTCTCTCTCTCTCTCTCTCTCTCTCTCTCTCTCTCTCTCACCCTGCATTACTTTACCCCACTCTCCCTATTTTAATGCATTGAATAATTTTTTGAGTAAATAAAATAAATCGTTTAAAACGACTGTATATTTCAGTAGTAAAGCGCAAGAATTTATTTGAATAATTAAAATGCATTGAAAAATATTATTGTATTGAAAAACATATAAAATCTCTCTTTTTTTTTGGTTTATTGTGTGTATATTAAGGAATGACTCGATTTGCATAAAATTCTTCTTAAAAGTATATTTGCGTTAAAAGCGATGTTTGAATAAACTATAAAAATCTGAAACGTTTTAATATTTTTACGATTTCAAAATATTATCCTGCATAATATACAGTACAAGAGCTATTCGTCAGTTGTAATATAGGAGTTATGTATTTTATGTTTGTTTAAAATATTACAAATTAAAAGTTTTAAAATTTCTAAAATTTATTGTTAATGCATTTGCACAATATTAATGCAAATGTTATAACAATGTAAATAAAAGTACAATTTAAAAAAATATATGTAATATAAACAATGTAATATATAAACAATTAATAAGGCTCATTTTTAAAGTTCAGTTGTAAACTCTGATATATTAAGTCGACTTGTTATTTCTAGCTTGTTAATTTATCGATAACAGTTTATTTATTTAAAACTGGTCTTGAAGTAATATTTAACAGTATTTTAAATGTAGAAAATTATTAATACTTTTCATATATTTTAAAATATTTTTTTTTAAACTTTTCCAAAAAATATTTCCTAATTTGCAAATCGCGTGAAACCAAATTGGACTCAATTTTCTCGTATTCGTAGTTTTTTATTCTATTATTACGACTATTGCATGTCTGTTCACAGTTATGTCTAGTTTTAATGGATTTGCATGCTAAAACAAAATATTGAAAATTGGTAAATATTTTTTAAAAATTTTTAAATGAAAAAATATTTGTACATAATTTAGATTAGAAAATTGAAGAAGTTTAAAAAATTAAATATATTAAAATTTTTATTTGAATTAACTTCTATTTGTATTGGAGCAGTTTAAATATTCTTGCTGTTTTATTTCAAAATTAATGTTAATAATGTAAATATTTCTTTATTTCAATTTGAGATTATATTATTATTATAATTATATTAATTAAAAATTATTTTCTTATTAATTTAATTTAGTTGCATTATACTAAAATTATAAGTGTTTTATGTTTTTCAATTGTATTTAAAAAATTACCCTTTATTATAAATTAAAATTATTAAAGTGTTTTGTTATTTTAAATGTTATATTACTGCAATTATTCTACTCTTAAATAAAGTGCTAGCTAAATTAGTTAAAACGATATTGGGCTAATTAATATTAATTTACAGCTTTCTATTTGTTAATTAACTATCGAACTAAAGTACATGCAGTTTTACAGTTAGTATAAAGCAATATAAAGCTCTTGTTAAGTTTTAAAATGATCTTCAATTTGTCAACAATTATTTTTAATTTAATTACGTTTAATATTAATTTATTATTTGCACATTAGTATAATTCAACTTATAATTTGATGTTTAGTGTTGAAAATAAAATGTTAAAATCCGTGTTATAAACAAAATTACAAGAAACAATAAATTAGAAGTGTAAAAAATTTATGTTTGAGTAATAAACGCAAATTTGATAAGAAATTTGAATATTAACGTAAAAATTAAATATATTTGTAATTTATTTTTTTGCCAAACAAATAGAATGCGGAGAAGAGTGGAGAAAAATCTGCTTTCGATTGGAGACTATTCGTCGAATTTTAAGTGGAATTCCATAAGGATTTGAATTATTCACTCGTATATAGAATGCGAGGCAAACGCAGCGCACAGTTGTCGTACAGACGGCGAGAAAACAAACTCTCCGTTCGCTCCGAACGTATAGATTGTGAGATAAAGAGTGAGTCAATAAAAATAATTTAATTTTCGCTTAAATTGTATAAAATGCTCTCTCATTGCCTCTCTCGCGCGCTCTCCTCTCCTAACCCTATCTGGCGATGTCTATGTGTATTGCACTGCAATTCCGTATCTATTTTGTATAAAACTCTATATTTATATAAATTTTTTCTCTCGAATTGAACTGAACTTTTCAATCAGATTGAGTGCATTCGCTGCCAATCTTTTGTGTAATGCAGTGAAAATGCTTTATCGTTTCCGTCTCTCTCTACTTGCTCTCTCTCTCTCTCTCTCTCTCTCTCTCTCTCTCTCTCTCTCTCTCTCTCTCTCTCTCTCTCCATCGCTTCCCTCTTCTCTCAAACCAATTCAACATTCAATCTATTCATCCGTTGCGCACAAAAACTTGAATTAATTTATTCTATATTTTTTAGTGCTATTTATGAATATTTCGACTACAGATACATCATTTGATATTAAAATTTTTGTAATTGCAATGACTATTATAGCGTAAATTCAGAGTTTTTCATCGTTTCGGGCATATATGTAGTTTATTTTTATCTCGGTATCATGCTAATATGCTTATATATTTTGAATTAATTTCAAAAATTAAAATAAACTAGCTTGATAATAACAAATCTAAATTTTGTTTATTATTTTATTGTTTGTTTCTTCGTTTATTAATTAAAACATAATAATAAAACAATATTAAGTTTAAATAACCCCCAATATTATATAAAGTAAAAATATGTCTAAAATTTGCAAAACATTTCAACAAAAATCAATAAACTTTGTGAAGAATATTGTCTAAAAATAATTTTTGGTCTTATAAGACGATTATCGAATTACGGGAACAACAAAAATATTGTTTTTTAAAAAAGCGAATTGATTAAATTTCAAATCAATTTTCCAAAAACTAAGGGAAAAAGCGTATATTAAATAAATCGAATTACATATTGTTATGTACGTTTTCTACACACAACAACAAAAAACGAAAAATATAATGCGTTTTTATTTAGCGCAGACACCATAAGCGCCAGAACGAGAGGACTAACACTCCGGTAGTGTAGAGACGCGCAAACGGAATGCGAAGTTTGCATGCGATCAGCGGTTGAGCCAAACGCAGAAATATATAAGAACTGTGTAAAGAGAAAGAGACGGTAAGTGAAAAATTTCGGAGAGAAGTGCGAAATCGAATCGACGAGAAGAGAAAAAATAGTTTTAGTTTTTCAGTTCAGTTATAGCTTTTTATTTGAGTCGAAATTTAATGCTTTTTGTGCTCTAAAGCCAAAGTCATCGCATCGATCGATCGCAGGGCTGACGAGCGGTTCGGCGAACAGTTCTGCCGCTAAAACAATAGGAATATTCTCTTTGTAGTCGAAATGATATAATAGGGGCTAACAGTCATCGATCGTTTGATTGCATCAAAAATTTGGTTTTAGTTTTAAACTCTACGCTAAAGATGAGATGTATTTGTGTTATAACTTAGCAAAACATGTGAGAGATAGAGGGCTGGCAGGGGATGGCTGGGCGCTCGAGGTGAGGCTGACAGAGGGAGAGAATGGGAGAGAATTGATGGAAATTATAAAATAGAATAAAAGATAGAATATTAAGCCGAGTTAGAGAATATGGGAGAGAGAGAGAGAGAGAGAGAGAGAGAGAGAGAGAGAGAGAGAGAGAATGGTTTGGGTAATGTATATAATCAGTGAAGACATTAATTCGATACAAAACACATCGGCTTTTAGTTTAAGTTATATTTTTTGTCTAATTTTCGATTTCATAAAAAGGTTTTAAAAGAATTTTGTCTCAAAACTAATTATTAACTAAAATTCATTTCTTGACAAATAATAGTGTTTTTATTAATTGATTGCTTGAATTTACTTCTATTTTGGTTTAATTGATAATTGATTATAAACAAGTATCATACAGTATATAAACTAGAAAAGTTTGTTATTCTATCCAGAAAATAAAGTTTAACCAAAACAGAATGATTTATATAATTATTTTGGCAATTTTGCATTTACATTTACCAAAATGCATTACAAAATTACATTTTACCATAAATGCAAACAATTTTGAAATTCATAAAATTCAATAATAACATGTTGCTAAAATTACTCAAAAACCAAAAAGCCAAACTTTATTTTGCATAAATTACACAAAACAAAATCACATATTATTTGAATAAATTAGCGTGCACAATTAGAGCCGAGCTAGTTCTGCTCGAGGATCAAGTGTAGTGGGGCACCGTTCGATTTGACTGCTCCTATCTTGGCGGCAATGCGCATACAAACTTGCTGAAATTCATCGAAAGCATTGTGCATGTTTCGCGAATTAAACAGTACAATGACATTGAGGTTCGCCTCGACTTTCGACTTCAACTGTTCAATGCCGGCGACCAACTCCTTGACCGCCGCCGGGCTCAGGCAGTCCTTCCGGTCCTGAATGGCCAGTAGGATGAGCACGACTTTGTCGATGTGTAGCTTCAGATCGGTTTTCGTCAATAGCAGCGTATGATTGCGCATATCCCGGGTGAAGTCGATTGCCCAGTTCAATTTGTAGTTGAGGAAGTTCCAGTCGATGCCCGGCGACGGTACGCATTTCACCGTGTTTAATTTAGACCCTCGCTCGTAGTTCCCGTATACAGATATGTCCCGCACATCGTTGCCAACTATAAATTCTGTTTTACCACAAATTACACGTGTTTATTTTTAGAATAACTATATATTTTTTCCTAATGTTAAATAAATTAATTTATAATTAGTTTCTGTTTAATACTTACTATTGTTAACATTGTCTGTGATTTGTGACTCGACTTCGAAAGCATTTATAGAATGGATTGAATTTACGGATATTATCGCAAATGTTATTATTGTTAGAAGTTTTGTCTCCATTTTATACGAAATGTTTTACTTTTTAAAAAGTATTTTTTATCTAAAATTTAAAACACATTAATCCGTTTGTTTTTTATTGTTAATTTATCATGATTTTTATTCGCTCGTTCATTGAACTAGTTTAGTTTTTTTTATTAAAAGTATAAAATCATTAATTTTAATGATTTCGGCAAAACTACTGCCAATATATAAATTTATTAAAACATTTGTACATGTTTAGCTTCTAAAAACGCTTATATATGAGTTATTTTTAGCTGTATGTACCAAGCACAAAATTGGCAATTTATTATGTGAAACATTCGACATAAATGCCCTGTTTTTGAGCCCTAATTTGTTCGATATTAGCTTATTATAAATTATCGATTATTAACGCAAAATTGAGCATTCACATTAATTCTATCGCCAAATCGCTTATAAACAAGATCAATTTATTAGCAAGAAGCATTTTTCTACAATCTCAGTTTAAAATAAAAATAAATTGCAAATAAAAATAGAAAAAATAGATTAATTTACAAATTAATTAAAATATTTTGCAAACCATTAAAAGCAATTAAGCCTAGAAAAAAATATAAGCTTGCTACTCCAGATAACGTAAAAAGTTTAATGCAATGCTTAATTTATTTCCAATAGCCGTCGGCAAACATTTTAAACCAATCATTGGTTTTTACTGATGGACTAAAATGAATACTTTTTTCATTGTTAATGAGATTTAATGTAAATAATGTCAGAAAAGTCTCTCAAATCTGAAATTAGATTTTTTATTCAAATGTCAAATATTCAGAAAAAAATTTTATTTTAAGTATTTATTGAAATAAGACGTACAGAGAGTTAAGATAATAATACTGATAGAGAGCTAAAGAAGAGAATTGTTTAAATGTATTGTTTTTCAAAGTTGTCTTTTTGTACTAAAATTTTTGTTTTTTTTTGTGTAAATTTACAAATCGATTAAAAATTTGCTTAAAAATTAATCCAAATATTAAAATGAATTGGAAATAAATGCAAGAAAAACAATACAAATACAAAGTATTACAAATAACACATTTTAAATCAATTTCTCCAATGCTATACAAAAGCACTAAAATATTTATAAAAATTTGCAAATTTTGTAATCAAATGAGAATTTTTAAACAACTTTAAACCAAAACATATTTAAAAATCTAATTAAAAAATATAAATGAAATGAAATGAAATGAATATATTGTTTTCGATAAAACATTGTATCATTGTTTGAATGTCAGATCATAATCAAAAATCTATCAAAAGTAAGGAAAAAATGTACAAAAAAAATAATTTAAATCATTTAAAATAATAATTCGTAATTTGGTTATAGAAATCAAATAATCGACTCGAATGAGCAAAACGTGAGTCGAAACGAAATGATAATTCAAAAGACAATTGTCTCTAAATATTATGCGATTTCGCGTCGAATTGAAAATTTCTTTAGTCGTCAGAAGACTAGTCAATACGAGTATTGAATTGTGTGTTTGGTTTTTGGAAAGTACTTTAGAATTGAATTTAATTCTATGCGAGAAAAGAATATAATGTCTAAAATATACATCCAAATATAAATCCAAATAATTTGATCATTAAACAAATACCGGTAATACCTAAACCTGACAAAAAATATCCATGAAACAAAAATAAGAATCCAAAACCACGCATAAAACTCAATGAACATTGAAAAATGACAAAAATTCAATACAAAATCAAATTTCTAAAAATCAAACAATTCATTGAAATCTCAGCTAAAGTTTTGAAATCCAAAAAATGTCAATAAAATGCTTTCAATTACTTCGATAATAAACATTGAAATATAAAAACAAAATAAATTGTAAACAAAGAGAAAAACCGAAAAATCAGTCGAAAAAACAACTCAACGGCCGGTCATCGTAACGACCGAGAAGTAGACGGCGAGAACGGCGGAGACACAGGCGGCCAGGTAGATCGGCGCCTGACGGAGAGCGCGGTTCGCGACCAACGGCTTACGATCGCAAGTCGCGGCCAAAACGTCCGCAATCTTCGGCTTCACTTCGTCGCCGGTCTTCAGGCGCTTCGGAGTCGGTTCGGCGCCGTTGATGGCCTCGGGATCGGTCGACAAGTCGTCTTCAGTCAACATCATGTCCTCGTCTTCGCTCTCAGTCCAGACGTCGAACTCGTATGTGTCGACTACGCCATTGGTAGTCACATCCGAATCGCTAAACGACTCTACAATTCAAAGCAAAATTCAAAATCAAATTCACTAAAAGCGCCGATAGTTTGGGTCAAACCTTCAAACGAGCGCTTCTTCGCCGATCGGCGCTTCTCAACGGTTTCGGTGATCTCGTTGTCGCCTCTGTCGCCGTTCACCGAATTGCGCGGATTAGCGCCCCTGTAGATGAGGATCGGGTAGTCGGGATGGGCGGCGACGCAGTGCGCGAACAGCTCGTCCTTACTGTTGTCGAGATAGGGACAGTACGCGCACTGATTCGCATTCATTTCGGCGTTCAGGCGCTTGTGTCTGTAGGCGCGGTAGTAGTCGCCGACGGCCGGCATCGGTGTTTCGGCCAATTGAGTGCATTCCAAGATTTTGCACTCTTTGATCGTCTGGTTCTGATTCGCGTACAGCTTCTGCTTCTCGTCCTCCGCGTCGTCGCCGTCGACGCCATTCCCGTTCACGTGCTGTGCCTTCTGGACAGTCGTCTCGAAATTGCGCGAATGCACCGATTGCTGGTGAATGACCAGATGGTCGACACTCACCGACCGGTACAGACAGAGATTGCACTGGAATTGGCGGTAACTGTGCGTCGACCGGATGTGCTCCACCTATTCGCGCCATTCAGTTACGAAATCAGTAATTAGTTTCAAACGAAACAAAAATCAGTATTCAATCAAAAACACAATTAAATCTAAATTTCATAAAATTATTAAAAATCAAAACAAATCATAAAATTTAAAGACCACTCAAAATATTCAGACCTTTTTGTGATTAGAAACTATAGCTAAGACTCATATAAAAACAATAGCCAAACAATAGGCAAAAATAGACCCAAAAGTGCGACAAAACATATGTTTTTGTCGTAAACAAATTGAAAATGAATCAGGGTAATCAGGACTAACCAGGTCTTCGTGCGCGTAGTACTGCTTGCCGTCGGCGGCCACAATGGAGCTGCAGTAGAGGCAGAAGAGCTGTTGGTCGGGGTGTTTGTCGTTGAGGTGGTGGAGGAACTGCTGGCACGTGTTGCGAGTGGCGAAGCACTTGTCGTCGAATTTGGTGCACTTGAACCACCGCCGGAGCCGCAGTTCCGTCGAATTCATCTTGTTAGTCGCCTCGATGGTCGACAGCAGCGTGATGAGGGGCACGCGGGCGCGCACCGACCCCACGCCCCCCTCGCCCGCCGCCGGCCACTCGAACGCCTCGACGTATTGCGGAAGACTGTCGTCGGCTCTCGACTTGTCGACGACGGGTGTCGTCGCTGCGAGCGTTGCCTTTCTCTTCGCACTGACCGCCAGTTTCGCCGATTGACTCATCACTTCTGCTCTGATTTTCCGCCGATTTTTATATTAATTATTAATTACTTTTTTCGCTCACTTTTTGCCTAAAATTTTTTCAATTAATTTAAATTAATTTCTTTTTGTCTCTCATTTGATATCATTTTGTTGACAACAAAACACTTTTGAATAGATTAACACAAATTACGTCACGTTTTAGGCGTTGAATAAAATGCCAATTATAGTGAATAGCTATGATTTATTTTGCTATTTACCATGCTTATTTTAATAAATACATGATCACCTAATTTAATTTTGAATTTTTGTAATTAGTTAGCTTATTTTACAATGCATAATTCCACAATTATGATGCTTTTAAAATGAGACAAACTTTATGTATGCAATAAATGCTGTTTTTGAAGTTCAATGCTCTTCAGGTCATTGCGAAAAAAATGCGACAAAACGTCTCATTTGAATGTCGTTTTGAAGACTGCATTAGTTTTTTCATATTTTTATACTGTATAAACCATTAAGCCTTAATGGTCTCATTTATGTTAGATAACAAACGCGAAATCATTGTTTCAAATCAATAACAAATAAAAATAAACTAAAGTTCAATAGTTTCTGAGATTATCTCTCTTAAAAATAGCAAGCTTAATCTATAGTAAAATGTTTGCGGATGAGATCACGGATAAGCTTGGTGAATAAGTACCGTAATGTTGTTATACAATATTCGGTAGAATTCTGTTTTTTTGCTCATCACTTTTTACGTTAATGATCTTGTTAGATTCTACTTGTTACAAAGTAGCTGTCTATTACAGCAGATGTCGTGTGCATAACAAAATGTTGCAAGTTAAATTGATGAGCACATTCCTATTAAATATTATAATATGAAGTTAGATTTATTTAGTACAGAATTAAAAGAAAACTGCTGCTCTATATTTACTTTCATCCAGATTATGTATGATCTAAGTTATCATGTTAAACGCAATTAACATTATGCATAATCTAGATGACCTGTAATACATTTAATTAGATTATTGAGAAACTGGTTAATTTTTTTTATTTGAGCTAATTTTTACTTGTTTATTCATATATTATTTATGTTTAGAATATTTGTTTGGTCTTAATAATTTGTTATGTTATTTCGTGTTTGGATTTCAACGTTATTTTGACATGCATAAATTTAAACCTTATTTTATCTCTTTTATTATTTGATGACAATTTGCACCCAACCCTTATTGCATCGATAATACTCCTGTACTAAACTATTTTAAACATCTTGCTTAATTAAAAGTCTTTTACTAATCATGCATAAGAATTAAAATGTTTAAAAATAAATATATATTTTTAAATAATCATTTTATTACGTGAACATGTGTTCTTGCTAAATTTTGATGTGAATAGAAAATTGGAAAAAAATTCAAATTAAAAAAAGTAATCAACGAATTCTGACTATGGATTGTATGAAATGAAAAAACAATTTTTATTTTTGATATTAAAACCGTATAAAAACTGATTGATAAAAGTAGTGAATTACTTGCAATAGAATATTTGAAAACTTTCTAAATTTATATATAATCTAAATATTATAGACATTACATGTTATTGCAAAAACTCATCCGACGATTGTTGCCGAGAATAAAGTTTTCTGTTTTTAGTTGAGATGAAGAAAATATTGAAAAAAGAGTATAAATGAAATTTTTGTCTTTTGAAAATTGAAAACTATTTTCGCTATTGATAGTGACGGAACCCGAAATGTTTAAACTATTGACAAATTAGAAATTATTTTAAAGAGAATCTTGGTAAAATTGTAATATATTTCGAGTTTACGCCACTTTACCTGTAATTTCGATCAAAATTTGCTATTAATTGGTATTGAGTTTATATATAAGGGAATGCAGTCGTAAAATCAGTTCCAAAATCTATCTGTATATTCAACAAAAATTCAACAAAAATTCAACATTTTTAACAGTGTTGAAATAATTTTAACATAGCTTAAAATTGAATATTAATTGTGTAAATAATACTGTAGTAAATCATACGATGAAAGCCATACAACAATTGAATGTTTTGTTAATTATTGCTTCACTACTGCTCTATAGCATCGTCTCATCGGATAACTTGAGACCTCCGCCGAGATTCGGGAAGAGATTTATTGCTATAGATTGCGGTAATTTTTTCCATTTATAAATTTATTTAAGCTGTATAATTATTGATGTTTAAATTTAACTTTTGCTTTTAGAAAATGAGTTGAGAAACGGGCAGAAAGTCGACGCATTTGACTACCAGAACGGCATCCGTTGCGCGCTTTTGATGCAACAGTTGTTTGAGAAAAATAAACCGAATTTTAAATTTCGAAATTCGCTTAATGTTTAACATATTGTTTGAAAATCTTATTTAAACTTACATGAACAAA
Organism: Metabelba pulverosa; assembly: GCA_034697605.1. Taxonomy (NCBI): domain Eukaryota; kingdom Metazoa; phylum Arthropoda; class Arachnida; order Sarcoptiformes; family Damaeidae; genus Metabelba; species Metabelba pulverosa. Next base: position 25,216 of record JAQIXC010000073.1, read on the forward strand.
TAAAATTGTAACAATAAAATAATAAACCATTTAAAAGCATAGTAATTGCTCATATTAACATTTAGTTAGTAAAACGGAAATAAAATATAAAAATTAAAATGTCTAAAAGTGTATTGATTTGTTTTAATTTTATGTGTGTATGTAATTCGATCAAGTTAATTTATTAAAATTACTTTTTTAATATTTAAATTATTTCTTATTAAAAAAATGTTTAAAATGAAATGCATAGATAAATCTTTTTGTACTATAACATAAAAAAATTAATCACTAGCTTTTTTTGTGCTAAAAAATGATTAGCATTATTAATTTAGTTAATATTGCATTTATATATACACAGTAAATCTAATTCCATTAAGTTTTTACATTACTATTTATTAATAATTAATTGTTTATTTTTATACATAAATAATATGTGTATTTCTCAATAATATATTCAATATATTTAATTAAATAATATGCGAAATCTTTGAAAAAATAAGCAAAGCATATAGTATAGCAAGCATAATTTTAATTTTGTCTGATATCGTAAAACTTAATAAGATATCAGACATAGTTTTGTAAATAATTAATAAGCTGTGTAAGTTAATATGTAAATGTAACGAACTATATTTTAAAAATACCAGTCTATTTTGTAATATGATAATCAAAATGAAAGTTTTTAATTTTTAAATAAAATTTACACAAATTAATTTAAATTAAATGTTATTACAATTAATGCAAGAGTATTGTTAGTATTAAAAATATTATTTACAAAAATGCAATTTTACATTCAACAATTAAGAATAACTTTTTGTATAATATTTGTATATAAAACATTTACCATTCAACAAGATCATATATACTTATATTGAAACAAATTTCAATTAAGGATTTATAAACAACTAACCTAATCTAGTAAGATTACTTTTGGTTAGTCGGGTTGTGTTTTGCCATGGTAAAAATTTACGAACGAGTAAATACAAATATATTCTTGTGTGTTAAAGTTTGTTTGCACTCATAGATGTCGTAAGTTGTAAATTACTTTTAGTTGATGGGTTTAGCAAGGTTAGTTGATTTATTCTTGATGTGTTAAAAACCAGAAAGAAAAAACAATCAATCGTTTAATTAAATTGTTTTGATTTTTAAAATTTATCTCTAAATTGTGGAGTAAACTGTGAATAAATATTGCTATAAATTTACGCTAATATACAGCATTTTAAATTTTACAAATTAGGAATTGAAAGAATTTAAGTGAAATTATTTATTTGTTAGGATTATAAAACTGGGTTAAATATATTTTGCATACAATAATTTTAAAATAATAAATAAAATAAAATTATTTAAAGTTAGTTTAAATTACTTTGCTATTTTTTAAGCTAACAATAAAAATAATACGTATAAAATTTACAAAATCAAACTTGTTACATAATGAATACTCTAAAACAACTGTTTAACATAAATTTTATATATTCTTAATTAATAAACTTAGTAACGTATATAATTTTAATTATAACTGTTAATAAAATTTATAAATAAAAATATAATTTTTATAATTAATAACATAACATTACAAAATAATTATTATAGATTATTATGTCATAAAATGTACCATGAAGCTTAATTAATAAACAAGTTGCTCTAGTTTCAAGAAATAATTTTTAATTAATGTTTAGCTTCTCGTTAAATATTTTATGACCATGCTTAATCACAAGACTTTAATGTATTAAAAATAATCTTGTTAGAATTCCTGTATTCTATACCTCATACAGTATTTGCTGATATAGGTCTGATGTGAGAAAGCAAGTGAGTGGGTAAGGGATGAGAGAGAGAGAGAGAGAGAGAGAGAGAGAGAGAGAGAGAGAGAGAGAGAGAGAGAGAGAGACGTCAAGAAAGTGAGTGAGAGTTAGTAAGCCGTTAATTATAACTGAATTTAATTAAAGTGAGAGAACGGTATAAAAAAGTCTCGGCGACTGAAAAAATTTTGGCAAAAGATTTGTTGTTTAGTTGATATTTATTTAACTAATTCTGTTTGAAGTTTCAGTTTTCCAGAGATTTCTTTCGTCTGTCTAATTGAAAAATCTTGTCTTTCATTCGGATTCGCATTTGTTTTTTCTCAATGTCTTGATTACACACTTTTTGTCGAAATCTATTTTCGCCGTTCATTTGCAAAGTCGTCGAATTTGTGCACAGCATCTTTTTTCTCTATTACATTGAATTTGTTTGCATTTGATTTAATTTCGTTTTTACATTTTGGTTCGTAATGTTCTATTCAATGCATTCATTCATTGATCTCTTATTTGGTTTTAGTCGTCGCGACAAATACGACGAAGAATTGGAACAATACTCTACTTAGCATTGAATTCTAAAATGAGCATGCTACCGTGAATGAGATGTACAGAGGTATTAACATAAATAATAGATTGTTGGATTAAAAGATAGAATAGTGGGATAGAAATACATATGTAAAAACAAGTAAATATTTAATACTTATTGAATGTACAGTACAAACTATTATTTTTTATGCATTGATAATATTTAGCAACGTTTATATCAAATAACAAAACTGTATGATATTTTAATAATCTCAAATATAATTACACAGTTAATTAAGTGGATTAAAAATTAATTTATCTAAAATCTTATTCAATGTTAAGCAGTATAGATTTAAAAATATCATTAAGCTAATTTGTATGAAACTTACTTAAAATATATCTGAATTTCAAAGGTTAAGCAAATTAGCAAAAATCCAATTTATTATATAATTTCATTTAACGCATAAAAATCCATTTAAATAAAAATCAAATAACAAATTAGAAAAAAAAACTCTTTTTTATCGCAAAAATACAAATTTGTTTTAATTCAATAGTCACTTCCCACGAGTCTAATTGATTGCGTAGAGCATTGCAAAAACGCTCATCGATTGCCAAGATTAAATGCATGCCATTAAGAATTCATTGCTCTTTTTTGCAATTCACATAATAGAATCGATAAAAATATGAAAATCGAATTATCGCTAATCATCGTCAGGAGAGATGTTATTAAATTGCTGTGATTTTACATTGTAAGTTTTTAATATGCACAGAGTTTCTATGTACAGAATTTAACGAATTTACGTAATATTTAATTAATGTAATTAAGTTTTTAAAACAAAAAAATCTCCTTGGTCATATTAATTCATTATCTGCGTTAAAACATGCATTTCTAACTTTTAATAAAGAGCTTGAATTAATGGTATAGTTTTACAAATGTAGCATTTTATAACCTAGGTTAAATAATAATAATAGGTATTTATATTTATATTAAAATATATACATCTACATTTATTACATTTACTACATATACATCTTGAGTATAAAATTTATTTAAATTATGCAGTTTTAATTCAGTTTTTATTATTAATATTTAATAATTTTGTTTATTAGGTCTAGACTGTGTGATAAATTATTTGTATTATTATTAAAATATATATTGAACATTTTAATAAATGATTTACATTTAAATAAACATCTCTGCGCTGTTATAATCTGTCATTTATATGTTATCATATTCATCTTGGCAAAAATAATGTAGTTAGATTCTTGCTAAAAATACGATAAAACGTAAACAACCCCAAACTATTTCAATACATACATGGTAAATGATATTATTTAAATACACGCATTAGATTCCAATAAAAACATTTGGTTTCCGAGAAAAAACTAAAAAAAAATGTTTTTAGTTTATGCTTTGCATTTGAATCAAATGTATAATAAAATAAGTGTGAAAACCAAAAATCAAAACCAAATTATATCTAAATAAATACATACCGAATAAAAATATACATAAATATGTTTTTATATACTGTATAACCAGGAAATCAACTCGAGCATGAAACTTATTTATATCTGATATGCCAGTCTAATATCTCTCATATAGGTATATACAGTATTTTTATCAAGTATTTTAAAAATTAAAATAATGTAACAATTATTTGATTTAATTTAAATTTTTTAACTGAAGTAATGTTAGCTTTTTGGCTTTAAATTTTATAAGGATATTTTATGATTTAAAATCTTTTGTTTAATTCTATCAAGGAATAATCTTCAATTAATTTTAAATCTATGTCATTAACTTTGAATGTTTTATTGTCTGATATTCAAACATATTATTTGAGTAAATGTTTTATCGGATTAAAAAATTGTGTAATAAGTGTGATATTAATAACTAATGTAAAATTCTAATCAATCATTTTATATACGTTAAGCATTATACACGTTGTAACTTTAAAATCATTTAGAACAATTTACAGATTATCCACTTAAAGAAATTAAAGTCATTCTAGCTAATTATATGTAATAATACATATTATAAATTATTAATTTAAAATTACATATAACTAATTTTTACAATAGAAAACTCATAACTAATATTTAACAATTAAATAAAAAACAATGTAATTCTATCAGATAGCTAATATGATTATTTAGAAATTGAAATAATTTTCTTGGAAATCACAAAAAGAAACATTTAATTTCACAAGAAATGGAAATTTATGCGAAATTTGAGTTAAAATATTGTATTAAACAAAATAGCGAATGCATTGTCGTATAGAGAGATCGTACGTTCGGTGACATCGACTGGAGTGTCGGTCCGTCGCCGCCAATCGGATCGCGTATTTCGGTCGCAAATAATGTGTTCTCTTATGATAACAAAATCATTGTTTACTTTAGAGCCCAGGATTTTGGCTGACATTTAATTTTTGTCGCAATTAAAAAGACGCACGACTTGTGCACACATCGGAAGGGCTCAGCCAACATAATCTACTCTAAATATTAGACCGAATATTCAAACAACATATTCTATATTCCTAGCATGCATACATGACAGAATCTGGAAGCAGAAACTGTGTAAAAACACGGCGTAATGTTTGATGTGTTTGTTCGCCTACACATACTATCAAAAAAAGTATCTTTAAATGTTTTTTACACATCTTATATTCACGAAATAAATCCAATATTAATTAGAATATATTTGTATCAAGTACCATTTTCGTGTACAATTAATAGTAGCAATTAACATGTTTGTTACACAACAAATAAACAACAAAAATTAGATTGCACAAATATGTTATTGAAACAAATGAGTGCGATTAATTTCCACGTAATGTATATGAAGTATAATTTGTACTTGGCAGAAAATATGTTTACCGTTTTAATGGCAAACATTTCGACATTGCGTAAGAAGTATCGCTGATTTATTCGTATTGACTAAAGCCGTTCATAATATCATCAAATGCTAAGTCAATGATAAACCGATTAATTACTTGCGATTACACTCCCAGAAGCACTGGTAGGGAATGGCAGCCGTCGATGTCGTCAGTTGCCGAGGACTGGGAGACAGATATAACATTTATGTCATGCAGTCGTAGGCAAAAGTTTTTACTGCAATGGATGTACAGCACCAGTAGATGTACAGTGCGTTCGGAAATATGTGGCGAAAGAAAACTTTTTTCGCAATTGTTTTCGTTTCCAACTCTTCTCCAGCGATGGGCTCTGCAGTGCAGTTGAGAGGCGGCGGAGATGCAGAGGATTCGTTGCGTATCATTGCGTCCATTCGTTTACTACACTACACAGTATAATTCGTATATATAAAATATATAAATTGCTATTTGCTGTGCAGTATATCAACTGTAGGCCCAAACCGCTCGATGACCACTGTTTTTGTCTATAATATTGACCTCAATCTCTATACCAGTATAGAGTATATGAGCGAAAATACAAACACGTAAATAAAATATGCCTTGCTGGTTTTCAGCGAGGTATAACATGCGAAATTTTTATTCTGCTCTATACGATTGTCATGTATCAATACTGCTCGCATCAATAATTTGATAGTTATTAATTAGTATTAGGTATTAAGTATTAGAAAGCATTAATCTTAAATACCATATAAGCAATGTATAAGAAAAACAATGTAATTGTGACAGTTTGTTAAATTTATAATGTAGACTGACAGCTTTCTAAATTAATTGTGGGTGATGGTTATGTCTGGCTTAATTAAATTAATTAAAAATTGTTTTTTTTAATTTTATTAAATAAAGAAAACTAAACTAGTTTTGGCAAGTAATTTAATATATTTATTAGTATTCTATTAGTATTCAATTTTATTTAAATAATTTTTATATTTTAGTAATTTAACTTTATAACTTTCTATTCACATATAAATTTTATTTATTTTTGCTAGATAGTATTGGCAAAAAAAAGATGAATTTCTTTTAGAAGTTTGTTGGCAATGAAAGTCATTTTTCTTTTGCCGATAGAATTGATTAATCAAAGCCTTAATTATCGCATTCATTATTAGATCATCTCTTTCGCGGCAATCGATAAAAAATATGAATTTAATTTCCGAAACGCATTCATCGTCTGTAGGATATAGTGTGAAAGTATCGGTCGCTTTGATCGCAACTCAAATCGCAATAAACACTAAATTTTTTGCCTCATCTCCAGTCATGTCATATGAATCTCCGCTGTATTATAGCAATAGATTTCTTAAGTTTGTTGACTGAATGCACAGATCGTATAACGTTTGACTCGAGTTTGTGAATAAAAAACAATTTAAATTTAATTTTGAAATTTAACACAAAATTGATGCTATTTTACAATGTATAAAATATTCTTAAATATCAAATTAAATTTAATGTTTGGTACAATGAACTTGGATGCAAAAATAACTTTAAATATACACGAGTAAAATATTTATGAATTGCAGTATTACGTGGACTATTACTATATTGAATGTTTGTTTTACAATCTTTGGCAATATCTTTATAGTTTTATTTACCTTGAAGAGTATTCTATCTTGTATATATTTTATTTAATTTTTAAAATATAAAATAGAAAGTAACTTGCATGATAAAACGCACATATTAAATGGTTAAGTTATCTTGTTTTATCAATTTGTAAAACAAATTCAATTACAGATCAATATTATAGGCAATGCACTTGCACAGTAATTCGCAGCTAGAAACCTGCATGTTGCAATTTGCAAATAGTGAATAAATCTAATTAAACAGTTGCTAGCCAAAAATATTCTCTGGCAAATTTGCGTTAAATGTGTGTTGTAACTTTAACTTGATAATTATAAAAGTTATTTTTAGTTTGAATAAATAACTAGCCAGTTCTTAAAATCGATTAATACATAAATATAATTGAACATGGCTGATAAAGCACAGAAGAAAATGATGAAATCGATTTCTATTTTACAAACTATGCTTTTTTGTAAATTCAATTTCGCAAAACGTCAATAAAATTCTATGATTTTTATTATTTTGGAAATTCAATCAAATTTTACTACAAATTGAGTTTTGAATAAATTGAGATATTATTCTTTAAATTATTATTTTTAGCAGAATTTTTAAAGATTATAAAGTTATTTCAATTTAACAAAGTCTATTAAATCAGTAAACTTTTATATTAATTTTTTAAATAAAAATATTTTAAATTTTTGAAATTTATTTTTAAATATTTTGTTTAAAATTTGATGTTTATATAACTTGTAAAATTTTTATAAACAGGTAAACTAAGGTTAATTGAGGTAATTTATATATTTAATTGCAGTATTGTATTTATATGAAATAATAACTACTAACAATAAAATTCTTATCTATAATAAAATAGTTACAAATGTTTTACTGTAACTAAACATTATTATAAATAATAGAGTAATAGATTTATTTGTATTATACATTACAAAAATATTTTTAACAATAAAATATTTTAATTATATAATAAAATCGTTATATGATGTAAAATTTTTAATATTAGAATTGTTTATACAATATAAATAAAATTTTTAATATATAAAATGTAAAAAATATTTATGTTACATGTGGTATAAATGAAGAGATACAGTATTAAAAACAAGTCAAAATGAACAAAGATAAACTTAATATCAAATTTAATCTCGTTTATTTGTTTTGCATTATTCAAAACATTAGTCTCATTACGAAATTATCGCGAATTTTGTTTGCGTTGAAAGCGTTTATGCGTTTGCAATGAACAGCACTTCACTAATCAATTCTCTTATTAATTATATTTTTTGTCTAAATTTAGACAAAATCTCCACTAAATAGCGTCTGATTTATACGATTCAGTGTTAGAGCTGTGACTCAGAGCACCCGAACCGTCAATGCGTCTGACATTGGACTGGAATAACAGATACGACGAGAATATAGAGAATAATGTTTTACAACAATTCCAGATCTGCTGTTGTGACGCAAATTCCCTTTTTTGCTGATTTTTTTTGCCTTAAATATGCTGTAAAATACGATATGTTTATTGATTTGCGAATACATAGAAGCATTCTATTTCGCTTCAACAACAAAATTGTATAAATCTCTCAAATTAATAGCGTTTTGACAAAAATGTAGTTTGAGATTAGATAAAACATTTTGAAATACATTCAAATTTATTCAATGTAATTGTTCAATTTATATAAGATTTTATCATGTATGACCGGTCAAATTCTGGCAATAAAATCATTTTTTAAACATGTATAATATAGGATATTTAATTTTCTAATGAAATGTAAAATGCGATTTATTAGAAATTTATATTTTGAATCAATTTAATTATGTTTATTTTTAAACATATAAATTGAATAAGTTTACATGATATTTGCTATTCAAATAAATATTAACAACTTTGAGTTTTAAAAAAATGTGTCTATAAATACATCGTATGGTTTAATATTAATATTTTTACTTAAGCTAACAATAACTAATACTTATAAATATTTAAAATAGAATTTATCATACTCAAAAAAGCAATGCTCACTTTTGATTTATTTATTTTTCTGATAAGTTTTGACCAAAAATACAAAAATATAGTTTGTATTTATTCTCTACTCGAAAAATACTTTCCATAAAATGCTTTAAACATAAAATATTTTGTAAAAATATTTTCTTAAAGATTTGTCTAAAAATCAAATCTTCTGTAAACAGAAAATACATTTCAAACGGAAATATCGGCAAAAATCGATTCAAAACAGAAAACCAAGAATTGTGTTTAAACTAAGACTTTGATTTTTGTAAAGTTTATTAATAACATTATTAAATTAAGTGCTTAGTAAATTACTAATGTCACATGTTTAACAAATACAATAATAGTATTAATAAATGAAACAAACCTGTGTATGTAAATTATCATACAAATATTACAGTATAAAATTATAAATACTAAATGTACATCTGAACTTAATGTATTAGAAAAACGTATCATGTACCGGGTATATAAAAACATTCTACTTACGTCAATTCCAGAAATAATTTCAAAATATTTTATTTATTTATCAAGTATAGATAAATCGTTTGCATTTTAATATAATTTAAACAACGTATTCTTTAATACAACGCAGTTTTTAAAAGTTGAATAATTAAAACTAATGTGTTTTTCTGTAAATATCTAATTAAAAGAATAAAGCACAAATTATTTTATTAGGCAAACAAGTACTAACACAACTAGCAAGTAGATTCATAATAAGTACAAAATTTAGACATTTTCAAACTAATCACGTTTTTATAATAAAACTCTTTTACAAATATTATTTTTTAATTTGATAAAACAAAAAGTGCAATAAAAAATATTTATAATGTTACATTTAAAATATAAATAACACCACTTTAACAAAATATATGGTATTTTATATAAGTATAATATTTTTTGACGTCTTAAGACTACTCTTATTATGCAAAAAATAATCTTGCAGTGTATTATACAAAACACTTTTGAAAACAATTTCAAAAGTAATAAAATTTTATGAAATCAAAATTATTTCAAAAACCGTATAAAAAGATATGAACTTTAAAACCATTAAATATCACTTCAAACGACGTAAAACAGTTTGAATTTTCAAAAAATAGTAAAATCCAATTGTTTTTTAAAGTTTTAAATTTTAATACAATTTGCGAAATATTTTATATAAAAATATTTCCAAAAAATTAAAAAAGTATTCAAACAAATAAAATATAATAACATTAAAACTATAAATATTTTATAAGTAGCATTTTATAAAAGTTTTAAAGTTAGTTCTTATATACTTGTTTAATTAATATCGCCATTTCTACTATAATTTAGTATACAGTGCCGTAAATATAGAATTGACCTTTGTTCATTAGAAAGATCAATTTAGTGTTTCAATAAATCGATAAATTTAATCAATTATTTTATAAAATTATTCTGTTCAAACCCTTAAATTAAATAAAAACTATTGATTTTGAAGCTAGAAAATTCATCATGTGGGTTCTTTGTGTCCTATCAAAGCTAAACTCCAATCAAATCTCAATTGAATTGAAAAGCAGAAATCCTACAGTGTATTCTATATTAAAAGTTCTAATTGAATAAAAACTTTGCGCTGAAGATTGTGCCTAGAACAATTATCTTTAAAGTAACATGAAACGGGGCAAATATGTGTTGAAAATCAGCATTTTAAATCAAATAACCGATAGTTATTTTAATCATGGTTAATCAGTAAACCGCAGAGCAATGGCGAGAATTTAATAATAAGCGCATCAAGAGTTGGGTTAAAAAGTAAAGAAAATGCTTTCGCTTTCAATGACAGATATAAAGCGCGAAAAACATTTTGTCTGACAATTCAATATTAGCCGAAAAGAAGTGATAAAAATGTGAACAAAAGTGAACATTTGATTACGTCATTCGACGAGCGATGCAATGGATAGTCGGCGTAAAGCGGATCGAAAACCAGCGCTAAGTTTAATAAAAGAAATGTTGAAATTAAATCACAATTTGCGAGCATTAGTCCGACATTTCAGTGCAGAGAGAGAACAGTCGTCGCCTTCACACTCGACGCACAGACGTACGTACGGACGGACAGACCGACACACACAGGGCGACGGGTATTTCGGGTCAGCCCTTCGCCATCCCATTCCCTTCCCACCCATGACTGCCGCCCCGAAACCTGCCGACTCAGTCGTCCAATTAGATTAGTGGTGCGATTCGGCGCCGGCTCTCCTCAGCGCGCGCCGTACGGGTGCGAAACGCACAGGCGATGTGCCGGCGCCCTAATGCCTGAACATTGCGCTCTTTTTCGCCCTAAAAACGCTCTCAAATACAACGAGATATACGAAAATTGCCGAAAGAATCGCACAATTCTTGTGCGCCATTTGACTATAACTTTATTCGCGATTTAGATATAAATACAGAATTCGCTTCACTTTCTCAACAGTTTACTCGTTTCGATCGAAAAAGTTTTTCCGCTCTGTTTCTGCTCCTCGTTCTCGACATTGCAAACAAGTACTCACTTTTTGTCAAGTTTTTCACATTCACTCTCAGCTCCTAATTCTACATTCTTTAACGTAAGCTTTTATCTAAAAAAGTTTTTTACTTTTTTATACTTGCTCATTTTTAATTTCCTATATTATATCATAATACCTATATTTTTAAAATATAATAATATATTTAAAATATGTTTATAGTTTTTAATTTTTCTGTTTAATATGTTAAAGATGTTATTGGTTAGTTATTGATATAATCTTATTAATAAGTTCTAACCTACTTTTGTTCTTATTTAATGATATTACATTTTGGCTTTATATTAATTTAATCATGTATTCATATTAAATTGTACATGATACTATAGCTTAAGTTATTATTACTTAAATATCATGTTTATAAATATAATATGCTTTCATAAATATCATGCTAATACATTAAATTTGATTTACGCAATGTTTAGACAAATTATTAGTCACATAATTAGATTATAGAAAAATAGATTGTACAGTATTATCATATTAAATAATAACCATGCTAAATCAAACGAAGCTTGTACCATAATTAATAGAGAGAGTATCTAGCATGTTTGCTTAATCCGGCGAATACACTGTATAAAGTTCGCTCCAATTATTCGTTTCAATTCACTAATTCCGTAACCAATACTCGGTTTGAATGCGAAATGACTACTCGTTTGTAGAATCCGAGCGTTGATTATGTGGTCGAAACGAATTTGAATACATCAGTGAAATAATACAAACATTTTTTGCGCTCAAGATTTTAATGACTCCTTTAAGCAAAAATCATATACATATCGCACAGTATATTGACGTCAAACACAATGTTTAATATATACACAATATTTCCATAATTTCGAGACGACTGTTTGTTGTTCAACAAACCTTCTTTGTACTTTTCATAAATATACATATTAGTTTGAAAGTTTGACGCAAACATAGAATTTTATTTAAACATTGCTTTAAATAATAAGCAAAAAACATATTTTAAATTTTGTTAACAAATGTTTTTTAAAGAATAGAAATTGAGTTATGATTGAAAGCAGAAACTCAAGACTCAAATCAGATTTTTTCGTCCAAATCAAGAATTGAATTACAAAAACAATTCTTTATGATTGTGCGAACAAATGATAAGTTATTCTTTTGATATAATTTTAGCATGCTATTTATTCGAAATTACTTTTAAGCGTACGACAATGTGGCTTTTATTGTTATATTGATGTTTTGTTTTATCTATTTATGTACTGTACAACTTTATTTTATAATGATTATATGTTTAACTTTTTAATTTGCCAATTATATTTAATATTTAATAGAATTTAAAATTTTTAGCGTTAATGTTAGAAACGTGTTAAAATAAAATATAATTCTTTAAAACATAAACAAGCCTAATTTTATAAATAATTAATTATCTACTATGTTTTTATTTAAAAATATAAAACACATTTCCTACAGAATATATATTATTAAAAAAAATACAATTATCTGTTTATACAGTATATTTACAAATGAAAACTTTGCGCTATATTACAATTAAGGCTTAAATTGAAAAATCAATTGTTTAACACATCATGGTTTGTTTATTCTGACACAAATTTAAATAATATAAAGTGCTATGCTTAATTTTGTTTTTCGCCAGGAAAATAAAAATTTTAAAATGCATACAACAAATTTAATAATTGATTTAATTTTGTTTTTTATAAATCCTGGCAAATTAGCATTTTAATTATCAGATATAGTTACAAATAATATATACTAATTTGTTGATTAAATTATGCTTGCTGAATAAAATCTAATTTTAAACGCATTTCTTACAAAAACTCAATTACCTGAGTGTTGTATGTAAACTTTGCTCATCATTTTAAACATACACAAAAGATTTGCCTATAATTTATGTAGCATGTACAAAGCACAGCTGGCTTTTATCAAGCATATGCATATCTACAATTCACCTTGCTTATTTAACACTCCCCGCTATAATTATTTTGTCAAATATAAAAACTAATCAAAAAACAGTCAGTCATTCATAAAGTACACCGAATTTTGAATGACATTTCTATTAAAATATCACTCAATAATCTATAATTAAAATACACATACGTATAATTAGACGCTATGCTATTTTAATTTAAACTACACAGCAACATTTTCAAATACTAATCAAGAGTAATAAATTTACCAAATACACATTGTAAAATAGCATAAATACGTTTTTATATTACTTTATATAATATTATATTTTATAATATACTTGATTAACACTACATATTTGTAACATGATCGAGTTAAGTGTTTTATAATAAATTAGGCTTGCTTATTTTTAACGGATATTTTTCACCGCAAACAATGTTTGCCAAAGTTTGCAAAACTCTTTCCTTTCACTTGTAATTCAATACAAAACTTATATTTCGAGTCAATTTGTCGGGCGTTCTGTCGACCAAAAGAAAAAAGGAGACAGGACAATTTTATTGTTAAGTAAAAACAATAGATGTTTAAAAAAAAGCAAGTATCAAATTGCAGCAAAGCTACTGTACAGCTGCGGAGTAGTGGCTGTTGTTGTGTTAAGACAAACGCAAAGCAAATACTATAAAAGCGAATAATTGATTGCATCGAAAGACCCAATTCTTTAGGAAAGTTCTTGAAAATAGTTTTCGCGAAACAAAACACAATTAGTCGCTCCGAATGACAGCTTAAAACGCCAGTCCTTCTCATCCTCTTCCTCGCGCGCTCTCTCCCCGGCCGACCATTAATTCAAATTAACTCTTAATCTTTGAAATAGACTATTATTAATACGATTATCATTATTGTTATGTATATGTTGCGCAAAAATTGCTATAATTTCATGTTTTTTAAGCAATTGTCTCTTATTTACTGCTTATTGTTAGAAATGTTTTTCTCATATAATAAAAACCTATATTTTTATACGTTATAATTTTATTGATATTAGGCATATTAGTTTTAAAAGGTATAAAGGGATATTTAAAATTACATTATAGGTTTACTTAGTGCTTTGTTAAAAAATATTAATTTAAGAACTTTATTTTTAGATTCTTTAATTTTTTATATAACAAAACATTTATATTTATAATACATTTTATTTTATTTTATTTATTTAACCATTAATATTCTATGACAAAGCAAAATGTTTCAATGTTATTTTAATTTTAAAGTGTTTTTATTTTTAATGCTTTAATGTCATATAAAAATTTGATATTAAAAATGATTTTAGAATTATCTGAATTTAATATCATATTTGTAATCCATTAAGTTATGAGATAATACAATATTAAAAATATTTGTTGAAAACGTTTTTACAGCACAAATACACTGTAAATATAACTTTTGATTTATTACATAAGCCTATAAGCAATCAAATGATTTGTAGCAATGTGAAAAATAAAATAAAAAACTACTAAATAAATTGTGCAATAAATCAAACATAACATTACGAAGAATTAAAACAATGTAAAACAATTAAGTGTATAGACGTATAGACAAACAAACCGAAAAAAAGCTGCATTGTAAAAGTTAAAAGTGAAGGACAAATGTAGCGATGATGTCAATGAGGTCTTCGTTGAAAAGTGCATAAAATCTAAAACAATTTTTTCGGTTTATTTTTCTGGGGATAGGAATTGTGCGAAAATTTATTGATATAACGCGTGAGTAATGCGACTGAGATCTGAAAAAAGTCATATAAATTGCACAAAAGGCTTAAAGCTTTTAGAAGTATCCAGCATAAAAAATTGAAAAAAGAGCATCACTATAAGAAACATCTATTCAACAAAAGCGAATGATAACAAAAGAGCCAAATGTCAAACCGAACACAACATTAAAAAAGAGACATTAAAATCGCAGAAATAATAAATTTATAGAAAATAGAATGAAGTGAAAGATAAAATAGAGATCACTTGAGTCTATGGGTGACCCTAACTGTCTTTTCAGAAATATCATCAAGATGATTATCGCGAGAAATCTTAATAGATGATAAGTTCAAGTGCAAAATGTCATCAAGCAAGTTTGAAATTAAAATTCAATTTCATTCGTAATTATATTGTATATAACATTTGAAGTGTTGATTGAAAAGTTTTATAAATAAAAATTGCGTAATAATCTGCATAAATTTATATTAATCAAAGCTAAATTTAGATGTTAGCATGCAACTTATATTGTTCGTGCTATTCTGATGGCCTGTGCAGAGAATGAAAAATTTACGATCAATTCGAGTACAAACCTATTCTTTGCGAACAACTCTTCCGACAGAATAGTCTGCACTAACTGTTAATTATAAGCCAAACAATGGCTTCTCTATTATGTCGTGTCTTCGCCTCTCCAGCGATACTCTCACTCTAATTAGCGGATATGTATCTCATTCTTCGTTCCTTTATCTCCTATTCTTTTTGCTTCTTGGCACTTTTTATTTGCATTTAGATACGCACTAAATGCTTCGAAAGTAATGCGAAAATAATTTATATAAATGTCTGAAATTATGTTTTAATTAGAAATTTTTTAGTGCATTCAAACAAACAAAAAACATAAATTCTTATTTCAAAAACTTTTTATTTAAATAATATATAGAAATTAATTAAAATTATATATTAAAAAATATTTTACAATAAAATTAAATCATGTTTAGTAATGAGCATGTTTTTAAAGTAGAATAAAAAACACTCTAAAAATTAGCTTGCTAATTTAAACATTATTTCGCAACAGTGCGCACATCTGGCTAGTAATGTAAAAGTCTTATTATGATCCAATTTATGAAATGTAAAAAGCAAATAGATCAATCAATATTACCGGTACTTTAAAATATGCAATATGTACATGTAATTTGAAACATGCATATTTTAAATAAATGGGAAATATATTTTTGGATTTCGGAAATGCAATTACGAATATCAATAATGATGATCGAAATGTTGAACAAAAACAATAGAATTTCGATTCGTTTTTCCAAACCATTCTATTTCTGCTTTAATTACATGCTTTACGACTGGCGCTTATACGCATTGATTAACCTATCAAGTTTTTAATTATGTTGTTCACAAATAACTTGATTAAAATGCAAAATATTTCAAGGAAAGTGCTAAAATTAAAATAATTAGCACTAAAAACGCTATTTTCAAATATTACGTGACTTTTTAGAATAGGTGTTAAATGTATTGATTGCTCGCAAACAATAGGCATACATAATAACACCGTTTAGCAATTGTACAAGGCACTATTCTATAGTACCCTTATATTATAGTTATCATTTACACTTTTATAAAAATTGTAGCAGTGTAATGATAAATATCACTATAGAGTCAATAAATAAAATTGCACTCTACCAGTACCATTATGATGATATAAAAATAAAGTTAGACAGTTTAATTTTAGAAAGTTGAATTACATCATAATAAAGATCTATTTATTGAAAGATAATATATGATAGGCAGAAGCGATAAATTCTTATCTAATGCTGAATTAATTCAGGAATAAAAATAGCCATGTACATTGTACAGTACAGTCATTTCGAAGCGATAGCCGATATGTGGGTCTCGAGCGCAGTGTCATTGTCAGGGTTTGAGGGTTTGTTGTCTTCAAGAAATTTATTTCATTACTAAAAATGTTTTAATATTCCGAAAGCATCCGAATTGGCAATCAATTTAAAGTTTTATATTTCGAAGAAATTGAGCCCTTATTTTATCATGTTTGTTGAAATTCCGATTATGTCCACAAAAATCGATTCAAAAACTTATTTCGGAAATCTTTTTAAAAATCAACTGATTAATCAAATCCAGTTACTCACAACGTAAAAACTTTAAATTGTGAGTGGTACTATAGAGAGTTGTCAATATTTTATTTATTAGAATAGCATTAAAAAATATATATCTATAACTTTTTATACTCCATATAGATGTATTTTATGTATTATTTACAATGTATTGAAATAATTAAATTTGATTTTAATTTAGAGTTAAATATTCTAATTAATGTATAATTATTCCGTATAAACTTAAGATAGTTTTATTTTTAAAATATACCTTTATAATTAATAGAATATATGGAAAGTTAATTAAAGCGTTAGAAACTTAATCTCAAAATTTAAATTAGATTTACTTCTATAGTTACTTTTTGGTTTCTAACCCAAATAAATATACTGTGCAAATTCGAGTTCAATCAAGTGCAATGTTTGCTAATTACATCATTTGATTCGTAAATATTCAGTTAAAACAAACTTGAATTTTAAGATTATACACAAAATTTGCACAAATATTCAGATAAGCCTTGAATTTAATTTAGATTGCATCTGTATAAATTTTCGAGAAAACACATCTTAGTATTATCACTAACAAGCTGCACAAAGTATATACATGGCATCACTTTTGATTTAATTAAAATAGTTTTTATTTTAAGAATTTTAAATACTGTATAAATAAATAAATTTGATTAACATGATAAAACAAATTTCATAATCAATGTCACTATTAAGTAGTGTTTAAATGTAGCGAGTTATTAATAGCAGTTAAGCTAATGTATTTAAAATTAATTTAATTAGTAGATAATATTTAAAGCTACCGTGCAAATTAATAGTTGACAGTGCAGTACAAACATGTTAAACATGCTTGATATTTTTAGACATATAGTGTAACTGACAAGGTGAAAGTATCAAAACTAACTAGTTATTATATTTATAAACTAGAGATTAAACCAATGATAAATTTGAATATAACTTTGATATTTAAAAGCGTTTCTTCAATTGAGTTGAGTTATTTCACACTGTTCCTCTCTTCGTATCAATTTATAGGTTTGTTTTTCGCGAACGAACACCAAAAAGCAAATCAATGGCTCGACTCTCAGCAAACAATACAAACCAAAAGCTGATTGCTTTGACGTTAATCGGAATCTGCGTTTTGGCCGCAATCTCCTCGTCTTCGGCCCGATATCTGCCCACAAGAAGTGATGAGTCGCGACGCGAACGCATAAAGGAAGTGCTCCGAGCGGTGAGTTGTCAATACATTCCGCTTTATTAGATTACTACATGATAGAAATACGACAAATCACAAACTACTACGATACTATTTTTTTATTTAGTAATTATTTCGCAAATCTTATTTACATTATTCTATAATGTATTTAGCAATTTTTAAATCAGATTCGTTTCTTTCGTTACTTCAATTATAAACTATTTACTATTTTAGTTAACCAAATCAATCTGATTTAATTTTCGTGCTTGTTAAAACCTTTATTACTTGCTACTATTTCTCTAACTTCCTACTTAATTTAGTCAAACTAGATTTTCATTGAATAATTTATTTAACAAGTTATTTACATATTTATGCAAAGAAACATGAATTTTAGAAATTAATATAAATTAGGCTAAACTTCGTAACAATGCAAATGTTTTGGAAATGATATGATTGTTGCAAACAAGTAATATTCACAATGTTTAAATTATTAATGAATGAGTACATAGATTAGAACTGCGCAAATTTGAATAATTTACTCAAGTGCTCGTAATTTTCGAATAACACAATCATTTTTAATAATGCATATGAAAATCGTTTATTATTTATTCGATTTAATTATTGATTATATAATTAAGTGAAAAAATATTGGCATTTATTCGCGAGAACTGCGAATCAATTTGTAGTTTTGGAGAACTGGCGCTCATTTAGACAATAATTAGTCTAAAAGTGCTATTAAACCGAACAAAATATACTTGATAATGACAGTCAGAGAAAAAATTAGTTATATTTATGAAGTTGTTTGTGTACTCGTGTTTCGGACTTCACTATACGGTATAAATCAATAAATGTTTTTCTCGACTTAATTGGAGTGCAATTCCCGGCAATAAAGACCGCATTTGCCGAACACTAGCCGTACGGTTGACGACCAGAATATAAGTCACATCTAATCTAACGAATACTAATTGCAAAACAAAAAACTAATGAATAAACGTGTAATTTCGAGACAAATACACTGTTTAATCCATAGCATTGTACAATATATATTGCATTAAAAACGTGTCGCAAATGTTTAATTTGTTTGCAATTATTGCTAAAATAAAAAAGGGTTATAAAAATTGATTAATTATATAGTTTAGCATTAAATTAACTAGATTAAGTGCAAAAATGTTTTAAGTAAATCACTATTGGCATTGATATTTTAGCGCAAAATGCAATAAAATTATCAATCATTTACGCTAATAGTATTGACGGCCAATCAATCAAAAAATAAGCAAGAACATTATCGTCAATAATTACCCGGAATTGATAGCGATTTAATCTATCTCAAGATTCTAGCATGCTGTCAAATACGTTTATAAATAAAAAGCGAGAATTATTACAGTACACTTTTAAACCAAACGATTTTATTGGATTTTTAACGCTTAAACTTAAACTTTAACTTTTGGCTTAACTTTTATGCAGCGGTTGTTCCCAAATGAGCGCAACGTTTGGAAAACTTTTTACTTAAGATTTTTATATATATTTAGCTTTTTTTGCGCGGATTATGCGTTCGGAGGAATCGAACAATTTTTTCGAAAATAATTTTAGACCGAACAATTTTGTACAGTTTATTTCGTAGTCTCGGAAGTTTCGAATTGGCTGGGCTTTAGCTTTTATCTCAGCATGTCCAATTATGGACTGTACTTAACGCGAATATAAAACAAGTGCCGCGTCTTGTGCGAGACTACGTGTGCGAAGTGGCTATCTGGCAAAGTGTGTAGTCGTTAGGCAATTCGTATTCTACCATTCCCTATTATAGTACCTAATTTTGTACAGTATAAAAGTGCGTAAAACGTAGCTAATCTCGACGTAAATAGTTACTGATTTCGAGCACATGTGCGGCTATTTGTTCGGGGATTTGAATAACATTATTGCCGTTGACTTAGCGCTGATTTTTTACTTAATTAGCCAATCATTTGATTTCTATTGTTAGATTTTTACGTGATAAATTTTTACAAATAATTTTATTATTTATACTCTACGATCAAAAATTGTTTACTGACTAAATTAGTTTTGGTTCAGAACTTTTGTTTATTTTTTATACCTTAATTAAACTTTGTACTTTCTATTGTAGGTGTAATTTATTTAATTTGTAAAATTATAATTTTACTTGAAACTTATCTTGCTATTCTAAAGTTTAAAGTTGATCTTTTATAGGAATTTATCAGTACTTAAACAGATTTTATGACTATTTTCCTGCAGTACATAAAATAACGATTTGTTTTAATGTTTTTTATTTAAAATATTTTTGTATTTTTATTTTTAAGTTAATAAAAACATTGGAATTTATTCTTAATTTAAATAAAAATATTAAAGTATTTTTTATCTTTATATAATTTTGTTATTTTTATACATATTTTTCAAAATATAAAGAAATATTTAACTTAATATCATTTGTAACTATCTAATTAGATTATTATGCTAAATTTATGCATATCAAGAGTATAAAATATAATTATATTATTGTACTGTAATTACATTTGTTGTTTTATATAATTATGATATGCATAAAAGCATATTTGGATTATTAATTAACCTAAGATTGATATAATTTAATTTGAACATTTTATGCAAACAAAACTTAAAATAATTGAAAGAATGCATATTTATAATCCGTGTAAATGGAAATATAAATTAAAGGGTAGTAACATAATAATTTGTTTTTATATCAATAATATATAAAATTAGATTTATAGCAAACATATTATAAACATGAATAGTTAACAAATTATTAAAATATAATCTTAGAAATATTACACAATATTATAATAACATTTATAATTATAAAAATGTTACTAATAAGTTATACCGTTGCTAATTATTCTATAATATTCATTTGACCTTTTATAAACTCTATCAAGCAACAATATTTATATACTAGCATATTACAAATAGAATTGTGTTTAATAATTAAAAATATGATTTTATATGTTTTGCCAAACAGTTGTTGGACTTGCCGTCGGAATCGGGCGCCGACTACGGGCGGACACAATACGACTACCAGACGGGAGGAGTTGGCGCACAGATCGCCAAACGTGACGTACATTCGGTAAATCCTGGACCGCATCACATGAATTGAAGCTTTGATTTCTAATTTATTTTTAACTAAAAACTCTTCAATACATTTCAAAAAAAATTTTATTAATAATTTTGTTTTGTTTTTAAATATCTGTTAAATTTTTTTAGTTCATAAAAATTTAATAAAAGTCAACAAAAAAATATTAGAAATTATTTTATTTATAAATTCTCGTTTATTAAAGAATTTGTTCTGTTTATTATTTTCAATATATTGTTGAAAATGTTTTTTGATTTACTGCAGAGACGAGAAACAAATGAAAAGATATTATTTTGAAAAAATGTTAAGTAATAACATTATAAATGTTTGTTTTTAATAAATAAAAAATTGAATTTTTGTTTTAATTAAACTTAATTTACTAATAATTTTTTCAATGGCATTAATATTATTGTTAACAACAAAAACACCAAAAAATCATTAAAAAAAATAAAAAAAAACATTAAATTAGTTTAGACAACAAAATTTGGATATTGTATAAAAATGGAAAAGTTATATTAAAAAGTAAATTACGTTGGCAAATTGTTTCGAGTTGCTATTTTAACAAATACCGAAATCTTGATAAATTTAAAAAACAACTGAATGTAAACGCATCACTAAAATTGAATGATTGATATATAAAACTTATAATTGTG
Organism: Metabelba pulverosa; assembly: GCA_034697605.1. Classification (NCBI taxonomy): domain Eukaryota; kingdom Metazoa; phylum Arthropoda; class Arachnida; order Sarcoptiformes; family Damaeidae; genus Metabelba; species Metabelba pulverosa. The sequence goes on from JAQIXC010000073.1 coordinate 47,176, forward strand.
TTGTGTTTTGCAATTATAATAATGATTACACATATACAGTATATCAGTAAAAATAGTTCTGTCTATTTGTTGTAATTTTTATAAAATTATGTTTTTCTGATTTGTTTCGAATTATATTATAAAAATGATTTTATTCATTGATTATATTTCTCCGATTATTATTAAACTAATCATTAATCATATGAACAAAACAAACGTTACGTAAAAATAATACATAAATAAAATTGTAAAACCGGCGGACAATCGTTAAACCTTGCTTAATTTCATTTATTTAACATTAACTTATCCACAGAAACTTATTTCTTAAAATTTATCTTGATTATCTAAATAGATAGGTTGAATAAAATCACTTAAACTTAATGTTAATCGTTTATAAAAACTAAATTTTATTCATATAAATCGTAAATTTTGGACAAATGTTTAACTTGCAAATCGCATTTTATTAAAAAATAAAATTTATTTAATTACCAAGATCAAAATTCAAATAAAACATATATTATTTATGCATAAAATAAAAATTTCAAAGATATAAAACTAAAGCGAACTAAAAAAGTCGAGTAAATTAAATGAGAGAAAAGTCATAAATGTTTGCGAATAGAGACTAACGAAACGGTAAGTCAGGACTAAATGGTCTAAACTATTAACTGCTTTTGAATTTCAAAGCAATAAATTGCATCTCATTTGACAAGTCGTTTGAATGGGGGCTGAGAGGGGAGACGGAAGAGAGCGCCGGACGAGCGCAGACAGACAGACAGACCCACGGCGCTGTTTCGCTGTGGGGAGAGAGAGAGAGAGAGAGAGAGAGAGAGAGAGAGAGAGAGAGAGAGAGAGACATAGTTTGTGTGAAGTTAGAGCACTAGTAGGTAGGGGTGAGGCGAAGGAGCGTTTGAGAGACACTTTCTCGAAATTGTTTCGCTTTATAACCGATTGTCGAACGACAGTAGTTGTTGTCGTCTCTCGTATACGAGAATTGAACGCAAATATTGTGTCCAATGTTTGGCGAGTTTTGGAGCTTTGGTTTCACTCGTGAAGAGCGCTAAACGATTTCGCAGTTTTCCAAAACACAGACAAATATTTTCGCATCAGTTTTGCGATCTTTACTACACTTTTTGTTTCGCATAGTTTGTGGAAAACGGTTTTTATGAGTTGCAAAAAGTTTACGAACTTCTTAATACTTGCAAATAGTTTTTTAACTTGTTAAATATACCCTTTTACGTAAATGTGCTTGAACATTAAATGCGCAAGAATACGAATAATAAATAAATTGCTTTATTCGTTGTTAATTTGGCTTGCGTAATTCTTTTACATTGAATTTTGGGTAAGTAATTCATAAATTGTTTGATTTGATTGAATTATCTGAAAATATTTTATATAAAAAATTGATTTTATGACTAGTATTATGTTCTTTTATGTCATATATAAAACAATTAAAATTTGATTGACTGAGCAATTGAAAGGTTAACCATATTGTCGATCCGTTAGACAAGAAAGAAAATAAATTGCAATCAATGATCAAAACAAATAAGAAATCAGACAAAACGACAAAACAAAACGAAAGACAAAACTATTGCAAATATAACGACAATAGAATAAACAGAACTAAACGCAAGAAAAGATTAATCGCGAAAATATTGGTTTGTATTCTCGACCAGATTTACCGATCGATCAATTCATTCAAAAACATTGCGTTATTTCGCGTTTTATTCGTTATATTTTCAAGCGCTTGCAAACTAAACACTATTCATTAGATTAAACTATTCATTAGATTATATTATCTAGGTCATTACTAATCATTTGATAAGCCGTTTAAATTCAATTACAGTATTTGTATTTTAATTATATATTTATTATCTGAAACATTTTTCTATATGAAAATAACACTTTCTAAGCTGTCTATGATAGCTTAAGATTAAATTATTTGTTTAGTTACAAAATTATTACAATTTTAAGCTCATCTTTATTTAAAAAATAATATCTGTAGTTATTGCTACAAATATTTTCTAATATAAACTATATTGCTAACAAATTTAAGCAATAGTGAAATTATCTATGATATTATTGTGAAAATATTTTTAGTCATAATAAGATACAGTATTAAGCCAAATATGCATGGTTTATTTTGCAAAATATATTCAAATAAGAAGGCATTTGAGCAATGTGCTAAGTAGAGTTAGTCTTGTTTTAACCCTGGCTAAAACATTGGTTGACTCACTGAATTGCGACAGCATATTGATCAAACTGTAGAACTGTGTAGAACTGAGAACTAAGAAATTCAGACAAATTTTATGACAATTTTCTGAGTAAAGCGAAAGAAAGCGTTTCTGGAATTGCAGTTAAAATAATGTGGAAATGATTCTCAAGTGTTGTTTGAAAGACGAGAGTCGAGTGTTGACTGACTATCGATTCGGCGAATGTCTCCCAATTATCGTACAATGGCTCGACTGCACTGCGAATATAATCTGATTAAAGTTTACAACTCTTTTTGCCGAAACTAAAATTATAAATACTATAAGTGTGCTAACCCGTTAATCATGCCATGATTTCACTTGCTATTTTCTAAATACAGCAAGATTATTTTCTGTACAGGATACTATTTGATGTTCAAGGCTATGCGCGCACTTACTAAGGCCTATGAAACTTAAAAATATACCATTGCAGATTTATATCAGATTAATTTCATGTTTGAAATAAAAATATACAGATAAATTATTTTTGATAAAGTGCCGAGTAGCTCGCTTATTCCACACAGAAACAAATTTATTTTCATTAACTAATTCAAAACTGCATGGTAAAAGTTTTTGCCTCCAATTTCATGTGACATCGAAATGCTTTAATTATTAATTGCAATAAATTTTGCAATAATAAACTATCTTGTCTAAAAAAATTGCAAAAACATTAAATTAGTTACTTTGTTAAGTGTAATAAATTAGATTATCTTAATGTCTATTTTTAAACATTCTAACTTAATATCTTATGAATTCGTATAATATCTATTAAATAATTGCAATTTATACTAATTTTAAACTTAATAATAAATTTGTACATTAAATATATTAAAATATTTTTATATATTAATATAATTTTTCTATAAATTTTACATAACTTTATTTTTTTACATATAAAGAGTATAAGTTACTAGCACGAATATAACTATGCTGGCTAATATGTTAAATACTAAGTTATATTCACAAATATTTTACATATCAATAAAACTACTATGACAACATTTCAGTTCATTAAATAAATAGAAATATTTCGCAACATGTAGGAAGATAAATTTAAAGAAATATATTTTTCCAGAATTCATCTCTTTAAGTAAATAAAAATACACAGTTTTTTCAAATGTTGCTTAATCTCAGTGTACAATACAAGTTTGATCATGGTAAATCTGCCTACAACCATACTCACTATTGAAATGAAAGTAAATAAAAATATTTCATTCAATTTAATCCAAACATATCCTTCACTTCAGAATTACACTGTACTCTCGATTCGCACAAAAAACGTATTGAAATTATAGGCAAATCAGTCGTCAATTTGATGGCGAGTTTTCGAGCTCTACGTCGGAGCCTATCATTACATCGACTTTACGACTGCGAAACACAACTTTTCGATCAACAAAAATAGATATCATTTGAAAAACAGGAGAAAAACATTTTTATTTCACCATTTATTCTCGACTTTTCAAAAACAGTCGAAATACGTATGACTCGTATTAGTCGTATGAATGCCTAAGCGATGATCGCGTCGGTTGACTGATCCGTATCTCTCGTGACATCCATTACCGCAGCGAAAGAAGTACTGATTTAATCAAACAGTCAAACAGTGACTGACACTAAAGATTCGGTAAATAATTCTTCAGTGCACTGACCATCACATTGCGAATAAACAGTACAAACAAATGCATTCAAATTGCGAGACAACAAAAATTTTGTTTACAGTTTAACTGACATTTATTTATCAAAAAATATATATCTCGATAAAAGAATTTAGAAACCTATAATAAATCTAGAGATGCAAATTTTAAGTAAATTTTAATCTATGTGTTTTTAAATGGTTTAATCAAGTTCAACATTGGGAGTTTTTTTTTGTACTGAACAGTATTATCAACTACTGTACAGTTGACTGTATGGAAGATAAATACGACTTCATGTGTGTCCTCCGCTATACATCAAAATAGATTAATATTTGCGCTGTTTTTGCAATAAACGAAACATAAATAACAATATAGTTATACTAATTGTTTGTTTGTCTGAGTATGCGATCAATCGGTTGGTTAGCGCACAACCACTACATAACGTCGAGATCGCGTGCTGTGCACTGACCGCTCGATTATGGCACACAAAATGCTCGGCACATAACCGCATCGAAACGCAAAATATAATCATTCTAAATATGAACAGATTTTTCTCTTATCATTACAACAGTTTAAAATGAAATTTTGCTTTTATTTTCACTAAAATTCGAATTTCAAAGATTATGTATATTCCAAAAATTAATTTGTTTTTCGTTTTTTTCCATAAAATTATTTTTGATTTGGAAAACAAATTACAATTAGTTTAGTTTTTGTCATAAATTACAAAATTTATTCGGAAAAGCATTCGTCGCCAAACAGTTAAAAAAGATATATAAATATACTGTATATTCTGTACAGTGCTGTAGATAAGCGAATAAATAAGTATGTTTTGAAAGTCGAAAAATTTGTGCGAAAATTAGCTTAAATTTTCAACTCATCCATCAGTTCTCTTCGTCTACAGCGCTCTCTATCTACTCGTCTACTCGTTTTCTGTCCATTTCCAAGCATTTAATTGAATTTATGATTTTATCATGTTGAAATACATTCCACATACATACACACATCGCTATGCATTCAAGGCTTTAAAACGCAATAATCTAGCTTGATTAAATTAAAGCTAATGTTAAATCAATATAAACAAAACAAACGAGTCTATACGAAGGAGATGGGCTATTTTATCTATGCACAGTATTATGCCATGTATAATGTTTAGACTGTATATATTTATGATTTGCAAAATCAAATGCAGACATAATCATGAAAACGAGTAAAAATTCAATTTATTTAATCAAAAGCAATAAATTAAATCCTAATTTCGGTTTAAATTTCAAAATTTTTTTGATAATCAGGAGAGAGAGAGAGAGAGAGAGAGAGAGAGAGAGAGAGAGAGAGAGAGAGAGAGAGAGAGTTGTGTTGGGCATTGAAAACCGGATACGAATGGTATAATAAATTTTCGTTAAAAACAAATAAATGTAAAAAACATTTGAAAACTCTTAGGAAAACGCGTTTAGAATATAGAGCGCCGGCAGACAGACAGTCGTAACTACGGCTAGCCGTGTGCTGGCCGTACAGTGCGGAGGAAGGCTTTTGAGAGAAGGGGTGATCTGTGGAGGCCGTGGCAGACATCTTGTGTGTGAGAAGAGGGAGAGTAAGAGAGAGTGTATGCAAGTGTGCGCTTCAGTGTCTACTCTCCAGAACCGTAGGGATCGGTTGACGTCCGACGGTGTGAAGGACTTCCTGCTGAGAGACAAACTGCTAGATATAGAGCTGAGAGGGACGGGAGAGGGACGGGAGAGGGGAGGAGAGAGAGAGCGAGAGAGAGAGAGAGAGAGAGAGAGAGAGAGAGAGAGATGGCAGAAAAGCCATAAAACTGATACTGTTATGCATTTTAAGATAATATCTGTTTATTTATGGAGTGCTTCTGCTGTGAAAGTTATGCGCAAAACAAATACATTGTAAAAACATACGTCAATTGTTTCACTCTACTCCACTCCCGAAATATAATATACTGTACAATTTTCTCCAATTGCAATCATCTCGTCTCTAGTCGTTTGCTCTTTAAAAACCGGGATTTTGTTTATTAAATAATATTAACTTATAATTTGCGTTTAATGTACTGGAAATTCGCTTGTTTATTGTTTCATCTTGCTTGTTTGTTTTGCGCAATACAATCGTTAGACTACAATACAATTCTTGAAATTGTTTTTTATTTCAATTTTCGTTGTTTATTATTATAAATGCAATTTTCTTTTCTTTTATTAAGATTATAAATAAGTCAGAAATACTCCGAATTTTTGTTTGAAATGTTATTTAAAATTTATATATTTGTTATATAAAAAATAACAATTGAATAATAAAATAAACTAGATACCTTCAACCGCGATAATATACTTTCTTGTTTCAAATAATATCTATAATTTATAAATAATATTTATTTAAATTTATATTTTGAAAATATTGATATTGAAATTTTAGCAAGATTTTATATAAGAATTTATAGTTCTCTTAAAATTGAGTTTACTATTTATACATTGGTAATTAAATTACATGCTTAAATGTATTTTTTAATTAGTAATGCTTTAAAAAGTTTTTAAAACATTTTAATATTTACCAAAGACTAGAACTCAATGTTAACCCTGTTTATCACTTTATTGCATGCCTTAGTTAACTAATTACATATACTTTAAAGGCAATTAAACAAGTACAATTATTTCAAATGCAAACAAACCGATTATAAAAATTTTTAAAAATAATATGATTATTTAATAAGCCATAAAAAAATAAAAACTTTACTTTAAATAAAATTATATAGCAGTTAAATTATATGAAAAAATATAAGTAATCTAAATATAAATGAATAATTATAATAATTTCATATAAATTTATTAAATAATAAAGCTCAATTAACTTTATTGCTCTTCTTCAAAGTTTACCAATGTAAATTTTGTTTAAATAATTAAATTTCATATTTAAAAAAGATGTTTAGATTTAAATCGATTCGATGCACGCAATTGACAATCAAATTGAATACTCGTTTAACACTTAGAAG
>JAQIXC010000074.1:0-53971 GCA_034697605.1 Metabelba pulverosa
ATTTTAGAAATTTTCAATTCAGATTCTTTAGAATTAACCCCCGCATCTTCGGTATGAAGGAAATTTTAAAATAAGTTTTATTTTTCAAATAGCAGCAAAATATAGTTTTTAGATTTTTGGAAATATCAAATTTCCTAATAGAAAATTTTTTTATTTTATTAATTTTTTTCATTTTATCGTTTATATTTATTGAGTATTAATTAAGATGTTAAGATTATATCATCAAATTTATAGTTATTTGATGTAAATTTATTAAAATAATCTGCTACAAGTTTTGCACTGTATATTAAATTTTATTATGTATTCTCAATATATTGCATTTATAGCTGTCATTTAAAAAATACAAAGCATTTTAAAATTTGATCCATAGCACGGAAACTGGAGAATATCCTGAATATTTCTAATTGATAATCTTCGAAAACAGAAATTCAAAAAACAAAAATTTTACCTATTAACATGTTTGATATTTTCAAAAATCTAAAAACTATGTTTTGCTGCTATTTGAAAAGTAAAACTTATTTTAAAATTTCCTTCATACCGAAGATGCGGGGGTGGATTCTAAAGAATCTGAATTGAAAATTTCTAAAATCGGTCCAGTAGTTCCCGAGAAAATCCGGTTAAACATCAATTTTTTTAAATTCCACCGACTGTATAATCAAATACAGTAACATTGATTCTAATTTGCTTAAATAGTTTAATAATTTAGTTTATATAATCACTACAGTATGTATTTCATAGTATCATTAAATGTCATATTAAATAAAATCATTATAATTCAATTAAAGTTTCAGATACTAAAAAACTAGTTTTATATTGAATTTTAGAAAAGTTTTACGTAATAAGTTAAGAATACAAGTTCTTAAGTTGTAAGCAAGAAGTAAATAATGTAAAAGAATTTTTTAAAACAACAACTAATTCTAAGAATAAATTTATTTGAATTAACGCTATTTAACAATTTTAGTATTATTTTAACTAACTGATATTAGTTGATTAACATTTAAAATATAAAAACATGATTTAATAAGATTGTTTGTTATGCAATCATCTGTGTTGATTTATACCAAATTTAATTTACAAAAAAAAACATTTTCATCTAACATTTAGATAAAAGTTTCACATTATTTCACCCATACTATATATTATTTTAATATTGTTTTTGAATTAACTTTGGTTATAAAAATTTTAAAGCTTAACATAAAAGCGATAAAAAATAGTCATAAATTATTTAATTTCTAATTTTAAAAACTAATTGCAAATATAGGGATAATAAAACTAATATGTCATCATTTGAAAATATTAGTGTAACTTATTATATTTTTATGCATTATCTATTGTGCATTAAATTGTATTGATATTAAATTATATTTTATATAGTTAAATATTAAGTTATTAATAATTAATGTTATGAGCATTTAGCTATTCTTTGCTATTAATACAAAAATGCCATAATAACTAAATCTTGCTGTGCAATTTAGGTGCATTTTAGCATGAATTGCACTAATCGATTATGAAATAAAATATTTAACTTTTTTTTTAGTTGAGTGAATTATATGCTAGTGATTTAATTTTAGAACAATTGCTATTTATAACAGTTTAATTAAAAGAATAATATATATCTAAATAACTAGTTAATTTAAGTTAATTGTTAAACCAATTCTAAACTAATGTTGACATAACAATTTAATTAGTCATTACAATAATCTTGTTAATTCTTAGTATAATTTATTTAACTCGTAATATACTAAATAGGTTTAAGGAATGTAAAAATAATTACTTAAAAAATTAAATTACAGAAATTTTATTTTATATTGTATTGTATATTGTTTATAAATACTTTGTTTATAAGTAAAATCTTTACTTTTATAAAACCCTTAACCATAACCTTATATTTCTTTACAACATTAATAACATTTTATAAAATTGTCTTAAATCTGATATTTTGTTAAATTTATTTAATTTCTGTTTATTAATCAATAACAATAAGTACATTATTTCATTTATTTGTCATTAGATTTATAATTGAATTTAATCGTTAATATAATGAATTTGTGGTTGTATTTTATTTAGCAAATTACAATTTTTAAGTAAATAATATTTATTAAACAGAACTTAAAACTTCTGAAAGCGCTTAAACCGAATGCCCTCTTCAGCCAATCGGCAGTCTTTGTAGAGTTCGTGGAGTACTTCGACAGCGAATCCATTCATTCCGTCGAGATTTTCCATACCTGGGTTTGAAAAGTTTATTTATTTAGCAAAATCATGTTTAATTAAAGCAAATGCATACAATTATCAAATTCAATAATCATTATAAACTTTGCCAGGCTATATTTTAATAATATGTTTTTAAAAATATAATTAAAAATATATAAACATACAATTATAGATAAAATGTATAATTGAATTTAAGTTCAATATTAATAAAAATATCAGAATAAGTAAAAAATTTGTTTAAAAACGTGTTCATAAAAATTCAAATATTAAATAAACTGTAAAAGCAAAATTAATAATGTAAAATATTTGCCTAAGTTTTTTTACCAGCAATATACAAAATATAAAACAGAAATTTAAAAAATACTATAATATATGTATAATGAAATAATTTAGTTGTAATTTAATTCATTTAAATATTAGCAGTGGCAAAGTTTTTGCATTATTTCAAACTGTAAATATTTTAAAAATTTTAGTAAAATCTGTAAAGTAAAGTAAACTATTTTTAAGCAGAATATTTTAGTAGAATATAACCCACTAACTTTTCAAGTATGGCAAAAACTTAGTTTAAAAACGGCGGAGCAGTAATCGGAAATAAAAAAAAGAGATAAAAGTTTGAATAGAAAAGTATAGAATTAAAACGAGCGAGGTAGTTTATGAATCGAAGTACCAACCTCCTTCCTCCTCAATCGCACTCTTGATTTGAAGACATTCGCGTTTACTCGGAATCATTCGACGAGAATAACTCATTTGAATAATCAATAGAAACCATAAACTCATAGCAAATGTGTAATTCATTTCGCGATAACTTGAGTCCAACTCCTGTTTTGTCTCTTCAGTCGTCGCTTTCGCTTTTGAAGTCCAAATACGAATTATACGAATCATTTCATTTGTTTTATAACAAATGCCTTATAATATCATTAATAAATACACAGTATATACGGTATAACTTATAAATAAGTTATCAATGAATTAGTCAGTATTTAAATTTTAAATTTTCGTTTATAACTTATAAAATATGTATAACAGAAATAGATTGATGTTTTTATCCTTTGGTGATTTGCTTAAATGCAGCTTCATTAAAAGGAGGTTTAGATAAAAGGAGGTTTAGATAAATTAATTTGTCTGCTTGGTGTGTGTGGGAGACGGGTTGAGGGCATAAAATGCCCTTCAAATTGTATTGTATCCTTAGTTAATATCAGCTTGAAAATTTCTTCCAATTTAAGCAATAGTTTTTATAATTAAAATTCTTATGTTAAGTTAAAATAATTTAAATATAACCTTTCTTATTTACCCTTTATAATTATTGAAACTAATGTCAAATTTTGGTCAAATTATCACATTAAATTTTCAAACTACTTTTTAATAAAATTATTTTTATGCATTGCAAATTGCAATAAACATAATATCATTATTTTTTATTTAAGTGAGAATAGGTTTCTTATTAAAAAAATGAGATTTAGCATTGAATATCTTCAGGTAATTCTGAAATATATGGAAATCCCATAGCAACGTGCATGAGAATCCCGAAGATTTTTATAACAATTTTATAGAAAATTCAAATATCTTAGAATAAATATATTAAAATTGTTATATTAATAAAGGTTATCCTCGAAGCTCCTGAATACCTATATAGCTCTAGAATACCATTATTTCAATTATTATAGTTTTGAGCGCATTAGTGGTATTATGGCATACCTCAATGGTCATTAACAAAAATAACTATTTTTAAGCAACTATAACAAAATCTATTTTAAAAACATCTTTACATTAGTATATACTTTCGAAATAAATTTCACCTTGTTTACGGTCAGGAGCCACTATTTTAAAAATGTGAAAAATTAATATTCTATATCTCTTTGCATAGAAGTCGAAACTTTGAAAATTCATATCTCGAAAACTAAGCTAGATTAAAAAAATTTGATGAAACGAAACGCTGTGTAGAATTGGATTTAGAATCAAACTAGCATGGTTAATTTATTAAATTTAAATATTAAAAAAGGTAGGTCTCCTTTATACGGGATATCCACGTAGTTTAAAATGAAAAATATGCTTCATATTTATAATTAATGCTTATAAAATTAAGAATTGGTATTTAATATATTATTATGTATCTTTGTCAATAACACATTTAAAATACAATTGTCTATGCTTATGTTCAGTTTATGAATAGATTTTATATTGTTTTTGTGAACATGCATAAATAATATAAATAAATTAGTCATGCCAGCCCCTTCATTTTTTACAATGGGATCCCATTGGAAATTACAACACATACAGTATATTATACGCTAAATTTAAGCGTTTGATCATGCTTGTTATAAACATTTATTTATAAATTTATAAAAACTTGTATGCCAAATTTATATGGAGAAAGTGTTTGAACGTTTCGACGAGAAGCTTTCGAACAATAGACAAACGTTTAGATAAATTGTATAAAAAATTGCGCAAATCTTCTAAAATCTTTTATCAATGTTATATAATCACAACATTTTATATTAATTAACAATTGTTTAATATTTGCAATATATTTATTGTATGTTTTTAACATACGCAAACTACTGTAACTGCAAACAAGATAGCCGTAGAGTTTTTAACAGGAACAAGCTAATTTATTAATAAAGATTATACAGTAATAATTACATTTCACATTAAATAATAATTTATGCAATAAACTGTTTGCATTTAATTTATACATTAATAAAATATTTGATTTGTTTGAAAAGATTAAAATTTATTTTATTTTGTTAATTTATATAATATTAAAACATAATTATTTATAGAATAGTTTTTAAAATATCATTGCAATATAATCTTTTTAAATATTTGCGCCAGATAACTTTTAGTTTTTATAATTAAGTAAAGTTTTATATTTTAGCCTAACATAAGTTTAAAATAAAATTCTTATAAAATCTTCAACTTATTGTAGATAAAAATTGTAAAAAGTAAAATACTACATAATGTTATAATTTTTATTTGTTTATTCATTTTACACAATTGGTATTTACTAAAAATATACTTTTCAATTAAATATTTTAATTGACTTTAATTATTTTTGGTAAAAGTTTATATTTATATACTGGGATGTAAATCGGACGTTTTTTGACTCAAAATAGTAGATATGGACTATATAAGCGTACTCAGTTAAACCGGGTTTCTATGTTTGCACTGAAGCCTAACTTTAGTTCGCGACATTGAATTTGGTATCGTGTATTATGTGGTCACTATGTCGTTGGACAATGTTTAACAAGGTCTAAGGCGCGCGCTAGAAATGATCATGATAGCCGAGTCTTGGTTTATATTGTTGGCCAAACATTTCGAACATTTGGAGGGTCGAGCGTAGCTCAGATGGTAACGCGTATACTCTGAGTGCTACAGGTCGCTGGGTCGCGTCCAGCTTGGGGCAAAAAAAAATCGAAAAAGCCCCCCTGCTCCCCCATAGAGTATATTAAAAGGCTTTCCAGGTAGACCAGCAGTTTGTTGATGGAGATGCCAAAAAGATTGAATACTTGAATACAAGAATATATGAAGATATTAGACATTTATTCTTCTGGTATTATTCAGTATTTATAAAAGTAGAAGTCACTCTTAAAATAAGTTTGCAAAATATCAAATTTTAAACAAAAATTATAAACATTTAAACAATAAAATTTTAAAAATCAGCTTGGTGATCAGTACACCCGTATTATTTAAAGGGTTCGGTGGTATTTATTATTAATTTTATTAAAAACACATTTTAAAATAAACACTTGATATTAATATAGATTTTGTGCGGGTGTACTGTTATAATAAGGCAGCTGCGATCTAAACATACTATATTTAAAATTTGATATTGCATAAATTAATCCAATAATCATATAATCCAAAATATCTAAAATATTTATTAAAATTTATACTAAATGTAACATTATATGAGTGATGGCTATATAAATAATAAAATAGAAGTCAAACGAAAGTTTTAATTTTGTGAAAATAAATTTTCAGTTTATAATATATAATACTTCGCTCTGAAGTTGAGAGTCTGAACGCGAATTCAATTATTTTTATGATTGGGTTATGTTTTATAAGTAGGCGGTATTAAAGCGAGTTATTTATTACCATATACTCACTGATGAAACATACTGTATATTTGAGCATGCTAGATTGATTCGATTAGAGCTGAGCAGGTCCAGGTTCTACAGGTCTGTATGTAAGACTTGGATCCAAAACCTCTAAAATAGTCCTGGACCTGAACTTCTGACCTATTGTACAATATATTATATACATATTATATACATATTATATTAATATAGGCAAAGAATGAGAGTTGGATGGTTTAAACAAATGATATTTTGCATTATGCTAAATTTCTCGGTTTTAATTTGTGTATTTAGCGTTTTTAATATTTTAAATATTATTATTTTTTTTTATTTTAATATTTTTATTGTAATAATTTTAAAAAACATAAACTTAAGCCTTCAAAGGACCCAGGTTCATAAGTCCTTGACAGACTTTAGGTCTTTTTGCTCAGCTCTTGATTAAATCAATAGTAAATTATTTAAATGTTAATGCTTTATAAAATATTTAAATTACATTAAAGTAACTAATATAATACCATTCACTCACTGCTTAATTTGATTATTTTTGTTTTCATACATCTAATCAATTGAAATAAAAAATAATTATTAGATTTAAACAGAATTTACACTGTTGCAGTTTTTAATTACTTGAGTAGTCTTCTTAAGTAATCTTAATACACAAAAACACTGCACTTTTGAAATTTCATAACATTTTCATAATAATATTATATAACATTCTACAGAATTTACATATCAAATATTAGTGTATCATAGAATCAAGTAATTTGATAAACTATGTTTTAATAACTACAGTATATAATTTCATTATAATTATATTTAATTAAATAAAAATACTTAACAAACGAAAGTTCCTTTATAATTTCTTAAATTCTATTATAAAATGTTGTTTTTAAAATTCACTGAAATTATTTTATAAAAATTAATACATTAAATCATCGTACAGTTAACAATAGCATTTAAAAATTTTAACTTCTAGGTGTAATATAGTACACCATTTTTATTTTGAAAATATTACTCATTAATATTTATAAGTAATATAGTGTGTGTAATCATACTGAATTTAATATAAGCTTAAACATGAACAAGCTATTATGCCTTGCAATTGTAAGTTAATTAATATAGCAAAATATTTTAAATAGATTATTTACAATAATTATTATACAAGATTAGCTTTATCAAGATAGCAAGTATATTTTCAAAAACAACGCCAAATGAAGATTCTTTTTGTGGAACAATTGACGGTTTGTTTTAATTAAAAAATGAATAAAAATGTAAACTAAATAATTGCTATATTTTTATATTTAGAGCCAATAACGCCGTTAAAACCGGCGAATCGAATGCAACAGTATTTCGGAAAACTATTCTTTAAATTATCAATATTTTACGACAATTCGCTGTTATTTCGATTCAATAATAATACGAACAAAACGCATGAATATATTTATCGAATAACAAACGCTCTTTCGTTGATCTATCGACACAATAATATGCAGACAATTGCCGACATTGAGGTCGTAGTGAAAACTCTTGATTTATATCCGGATTTACAGAATAACGACAATACGGGAAAGATCTATCGGAGGACATTTTGCCAATGGTTTAAAAGTAAGTTCATTCATTCAATCTTTGCATACTAAACAGTTTATATTAATTATTTTATTATTTATTACATTTTTAATTATTTTATTTTAACAATTTAAAATAAGTAGCTATTTATTTTTAAGAACATATTTTTAACTCATAATTATAATTATTTATTTTGATTTTTGATAAAGAAAATTTTATACATGTTTAAAACAAATGTTAAAATTAAGTTTAACGTGAAAAATAGGCATTACCTATTACCAAGCTGTAAATTTCGAGCACTTTTCAATTGGTCAGAATGTGTTTTACCAAGATGAATTGGCTAGACACGCGTGATTCGTCCACTTTTCAGTTGGACATTATCAGTATCCAGGTTGAATTTATGCGCCGAAATCGGTAATTTGCAATTGGTAAATGCAGTTTAAAACCGCATCGAATATAAGAGGCGAATGCAGTGTAAAAACTGCAATCTAACAGAAGAGGCGAATGCAGTAGCCAATTCATCTTGGTAAAACACATTCTGGCCAACTGAAAAGTGGTCGAAATTTACAGCTTGGTAATAGGTAATGCCTATTTTTCACGTTAAACTTAATTATCCTTGTTGACAATAATAATAAGTTTTTATTCTTACTTTCTGTTTAAAATGTTAAAATGTTTTAAAGTTTACTTTTGTTAAAATTGTTTTGTGCTAAAATTTTAGAAATAGTAAAAAATGTTCAAGCAGAATTAAAATATAGTTATATTTTTTTATTCCAACTGTAGAACATTATAGTCCCTACAGCTTAATGTCTGCTGTTTTGTTAACCGGGTAAAAATTTAAACTATTTAATTAAAATTAATTTAGCTATAGATTTGATATAATTAACAGGTTTAATTTTCGAGGGGATTCTAATGCAAGCTCAAACGTTCAAGGTGCGTGTTAACTAGCATAGCTATTTTTAAATATTACTAATTAAAATGTTTAAATCATTTACAAATATTTAATATTAATATAAAAATGTAAGCATTACATTATAATGCCTTGATACATTTTATTATAACTTAGGTTACGGTCACGTTGGTGTGGCATGCAAGTGGGACTTGAGCGGCCATCTCAGTCAGATAATTATCAGTTTAGCAAGTTTAAGTATAATCAATACTCGATATTTGTGAATGATCTAGATCCGTGTGTGGTGGTAGAGGCCAGGTCGTTTAAGGCCGTCTATATTTTGGCTCATGAGTTGGGACACAAGTAAATATTTGCAATTTTATTTTATATTTAACAATACAAGTTTAAATTATTATTGATTAGCGTGATTAGTTATGATTAAAATAGCATGCCCATTATATATATAAATTTTTCATTTCTTTTATTAAGCATAATTTTGCAAATTTCTAGCTATTACATGACCTGCAACTATAGGAGGCGTATCGGGGGTTAGGCAGACAAAGGCATGTCTTACATACGTCGCCACTCATTACTCGAGAGAATTCTCGAAAACGGTTTAATCTCTCCGCCAGTCCTCCAGTGCAGTGTCCGGCCACAAGTGGGTCGGGTAGTTAGGTCTGCCTGCGGTCCCAAAGCAACAACAATAGTACTTATTATCAAACAACTAACATGGCATAAATATTTAAATTTTAAAAAAGCAATCAAAATATATTATATCGAAATATCTATAACTCTTAATTAACAAAATAATTGTAAAATATGTACCTGGCTCTACAATATATGTATATTCTTACAGTATTTACATTAGTAAAGTATAAGTCTTATACAGTATACCAAAGATGTGCAAAAAAAGTGGTACCGGCGCCACTGTACCATGCATATATCTGTTAATTTTATACATAGAAAGTGGCGCCGGAGCCACTATTTGTACATGTTTGCAGTATACATACTAGTCAATATATACCTTTACTACTTAAACGTCACCTAAGCTAGAGTTTTAATATGCTATTATTTAAACATGTAGATTATTTCACATTTGTGTGAGACTTTAATTTAAGTTTTGTAAGAGATATCCGATGATTTAGCCAGAATAAACTGCAATAAACATGTTTATACTTTAAACCGCACCGCAAGCCTAGGCATGAATCACGACGAAGAGTTTGTCTGCGGCGGCGACGGACACGTCATGTCGGGAACGACCGGCGACGGCAAGACTCGATGGTCTCATTGCAGTCTCAATCAAATGCACACTTATTTGTCCGACCAATTCAACACGCAGTTTAGTTTAATTGAAATTATACTATTAATCATAAATTAATTAAACTAAAACATTGTTGCATGCCTAAATTCGTGACAGACTATGGTGTTATCAGAACTCATCGGGCATTCGATTTCCCATAACTGCACTTCCGAGCGAACCGAATGACTACTGGTCTCCATCTGCTGACCAACAATGTCGTACAGCTTTGGGACAACAATTTCGACAATACCAGTCGTATTCTCAAAATGTATTCATTTATTTTGTATTGAAATTATGGTTAAAAGTAATTAATTAAAACTTTTTAAACAGATCTGCAATCGGATCGAATGCACGGATTCTGTGTTTAAGCTTCCAATACATCCGGCGATTGAGAAGACGAAGTGCAGTACTAATGCCATTTGCAATGAAGGCGTTTGTCGACCGATTGGTTAAATTCGACACAAATTATTTATTTAATCTTGACAATATTCTTCACTTCAATTGATTATACTTACAATGCAAAAAGATAAATTATTAATTTTAATAATAATTAAAAATATACACTGCATATTTATATTTAAACTAATATTGCCAAGAAATAATAAGCATACAAAACTTAATGATTTTAGAATAATTTTATATTGCTTTAACATAAAATTTATTAAATAACAGATTAGATTAGAGCCAGCTTTTGAGTAATTTACATAGTTTTAGTTAAAGTTTAATTCAATAAGTCAGTTATTATTTTAACTTTTAATTATAAATTCAAGTTAAAAAATATTATTACCATGCAAAAGTGTTTGCAAAAATTGTAATGCGGCTTTTTATTAAATATTCCTTAAAAAGTAATCCATATGTTATGAAATTATTATTAATTTTGTGTTATAAACAACAAATATAAACGATTAGTTTTTAAAATAATATACGTAAAACATTAATACGTAACATTAGTAATTACTAATCAGTAACATGAGTAATTTAAAATATGATTTAAGGCGTTAGTAAAACAAAATACAGTATTAAACTTTGAATAAATACAATTTTTTTTATTAGCTTTATTTTTTCTGCACATTAACTATTAACACGACTGTAACTATTAAGTTTTTGCTTTAGCAAATAATTACTCAGTATAATTATGATATCACTTGATCTATTTAATAGAAATATTTGGCGCATAAATGAATCAATCTAAAATATATTGAAAAGTCGCAGTTCGAGTAAATCTCAATTTTCTCAATTCGGGAATAAATGTGCAGAAAAAGGGACAAATGTTGAGCAGATAAAGCCATTCGGCACCGGCAGCGACCACGTGCTGCACATAACCGCCTTCGGCGTGTGTCCACAGATACCGATCCTTTCGCCAATTCTTCGTGAAGAGGGAACGCGACCAGAGAGTGAAGAGAGCCATCGTTACGACGCTTAGCACCGAAACGGCGCTAAATAATAAGCGCATATATGCGACAAATCCGGAGCTAATCTGTGGACTCATTCGGAACGAAATCCACGTCTGAATGCCGTAGACGACGGGCCCGAAGATGAAGAGCAGAGAAGCGCTCGCGTTGTGGTAGACAAACATTTCGGACACTCGGAACGAACCGATGACCGACAACGAGAGGCAGATGAAAGCCGACAGTATGAGAGAAATGCGATTGTATTTCGAGAGCCGTTTGTTTTCCGCCACCGATATCGACATCAATCGACAGTAGTCTTCCGTTTCTAATATCGTTCTGATTTGGAAATATCGCAACAAAATTGATCCGAAAACTAGAAATCAATCGCTTTTTATAGATAGCAAGTTTGATTTTTGAATGACAAAATTCAGATCTCACACAAGACGGTTATGAGAAACATGAGAAAGGTGAAAAAGGCGGCCTGCGGGGGTTTGGTGGCGCAATCGCTCACATACGGCAGAATCGGTTCGACTAATTCGTAATATACGGCACAAAAGTATCTAAAATATTGAAAACTTATTTTTACAAATGTTTTGACTGACAGTTGACTAATGATCAGTATATTTTTTACGTATAGAATATTGTGAATGGAGTGATGAAAATGAAAGAAATCAAAATTAATACTAATCTATTCATTGAAACAATTTATTGTCAATTTATTTAAATTAGTTGTTTTACAAGTATTGGTAATTTTATTTACGCAACAGTTTTAAACAATAGTTTAAATAATTGTATGCGCGTTAATAATAATGCGCATTGATAATAATTTAACATGTACATGTATAGTTTAATTAATAAGAAAATTATGTCATTACCAGTTGTGCACACCTTTTCACAATTGTGAAAATTGCTACTTATGTATTTCATGAGCTATTTTTTCACTATAAAACAAATTCACAGACATAGTAACATTAATTGAAGAGTTGGAGTAAAAATGATATTAATACAAAGATTATAAATTGTGCAGTTTATTAAATTACAGTTGTGCAGCAAATCCATTGATTCGTGCAATACTATGCAAATACCAAAATTTGAGAAACCATTCCATAATTTCGCGTTCAATGTCTTCGACGACCACTTCATTCGTTTCCTTCTCTTTCATGTCATTCGCAAACATCTGTCGAAACACTTCCGACTGATGACTGAGAATCGGTTTAGTAATGAAAAACTCGTTTTGTTTGCAAATTATCTTCAAATCCGAGAACTCTTTACAATCGAATTAAAAGTGTATCGAAAGGTGTATTTATAAGCAAAATAAACAAACAGTATATGCGAAATGTTTTTGCACTTAAGTCTTGACCTTGCTTAATTTAACACTAATTACGCTGCAAATTATATTTAAATATTTTTAAATTGTGCACAACTGGTCATTACAACAGTCTACAACTTATAAAACCTAAAAAGATTTATGCATAACTATTTTTAAAATAACATTTAAGCTTAAAATAGTAAAATGTAAACTTCAATTAGAATAATTTGTTTATTAGATGCTTACTAAACTTAAATAGTACCAGGTATGTTATTTATTATTATTTAAATATTAAGCATAAATGTTGCATAAATAATTAAATTTTCTATAAAGCGTAATCTACATTAAAGTTTATAATATAAATTACAAATTAAATATGATAGTTTTTAAATATCTAAGATTGAATAAATAATTAACTTTTAAATTAAATGTAAAACCATAAATTTTATTGTGTCAAGTTACTGCTATTTGATTTAAGTAATTTAAGCAGTGATTTGATAATTTCATGCGTTTTAAAATTCTTAACTATTTTTGTATTATCGTTAACATATTTTAATTGGTTGTTTGTAAAACTCTTTTAATCAAATAAAAATTAAAACATTAAAATGATTTTTAAATTAATAAATTATTTTATAAAATTATTCTTAGTGCTATTAATAATTAACATAACTATTATTGAAGTTTTAACTAATGATAGTATTGATGAATCTAAAACAGGTATTTACTAATTATTTAATCTCAAATTTACATCCATTTTAATATATAAAAGCACAAATTAAATTAAAGCTTGTTAGAACTGGTTATCAAACTATTAATAAATTATTTTAATTTTTCATTTCTTAATTAGTGTATTCATGTCGACAAACGACAAACAAATAAATTAGTGAATCATATTTTTTATCCATATTATATTTCTAATTCTATATATTGTACTGTATATTTAAACTGTTTACATTTTTCTGTAATTTTGTATAGATAATATTGAAATGAACACAATTCTAATTTAGCGGTAATACAAAAACTTATTTTAAAATATGAATATAATTTCAAATTAAATACAGAATCAGTCGTATCTCCGAAAAGAGTGAGCACTCGAAGTGTGTCAACGCATTCACTATTGGGAAACATTACACTTGAATTCGAGATATTTTACGACAATTTGTTGTATTTGTTGCACAACAAGAATAAGCAATTAATTAAAACGTATATTGATAATGTAATGTCGAGTTTATTGCATACTTTCCATCATGACAAAATGCTTAAATATGCAAATGTTTCATTCAAAATATCCGAATATACCTTGTTTGTACCAAGTATTGAAAAGAAAACAACATCTAATGATAAGTTTCAGACTGATGAGGAGTATTTAACCGCGTTTTGCAGCGCTAAGAGAAATAATAAAACGCGAATATTTGGTTTATTTACAGGGTAATTATTTTTGTATTTCGCTAAAATTCATTTCCATTTTAGCTAAATTTCTTTAATTAGTAATGATCTTGGTGCTGATAAAAAAGACAGAAGAACACTAGGTATAATCTACTATTTTACTAATTAATTTTAATAATCTCAAGCATGTAGTTTTTTTAGGAATATCGAAGCCAAGAACTTTTTGCGAAGGCGCCGGCGGTTGTTTTGCCGTTGAAGGCAAGACCTACGGCGCCGCTATTATAACCGCACACGAAATCGGACACGTGTTCGTTTCATTTCTTACCCACAATTATTTTATAATGCTACTGCTTTTAATATAATTCCTAATGTATTTGATAGAATTTACAAACCAATCAAACTACATAGGTTAGGTATGGAGCATGATACTGAGGGAAACTACATTATGAGCAATAAAACTGGTAGAAGACGGACAGTTTGGTCCGACAAGAGTTTAGAAAGTATGCGTCAATTCGTTGCCAAAGAGTAAGCATGCTCATCTAATTGTAGCAGTATATAAGCAAACTTTTAACTGTTACATTGTTTAAACAGTAGGACTGAATGTACAAAGAGCAAAGCTAACTTTCATCAGACCAATAGCGCACCCGATGCTGACCAACAGTGTAAACATGCATTTGGGCCGGAATTTAAGTCGCGTTCCGAACCGAATCCAAAATACAATGTAATACTAATAATAATATAATTCGTATAATATTAGCTATAAATTAAATTCACCCCTACTTTAGGCGAAGTGTGAAATGATTTGGTGTGAGGACTCGAGCGGCGCGTTTGCATTCGAAGCTCATGAGGCGCTCGAGTACACCAAATGCGCCACTGCTTACCATTGTTTTGCCGGCAAATGTGTCCAAAATTGATCTGTCTAATTAGATATTCATTTATAGTTTAATTAAACAAGTTCAATTATTAGTTTTAATATTTCTACTCTTGTTGTTATATGAGCAAAATATGTTTAAATTCATCCTTGTTATTAATGAGTATAGAGATTATTTTTGGATTAGTTTTACAAATTACACATAGTTTGCTCAAATGTCGAATGCTGCTATTTGCTAGTATAATTGAATTTTATACAAAAACAAGCTCAATTTTTAAAATTTATCCAGAATAAATCTCTAGACGGTGTTAAGAAGTCCTTAAATAGTTTTATTGAAAAAAAGCTCAGCTTTTGATTTAAAAACAGTTATTTGTTTACTTCAAATAGGCATTTCTTATATAAACAATGTGTTTTTATCATTGCTTTTTTATCCTGGATGAAAGGCATGGGTTTTTAATCATCATTATTAACGAAACAGTTGTATAATTATAACTATAATACACATAAACACATTGAGATATAGAGTTAATTCTCTACTTTTTTCGGTCGACTAATAGCTTTCACTTAGAGTTAATGACAGGGAATGAGAAATATAGCGAATGGAGAGTCAGTCGAAAGTATTTGTCGGATAGAAGAGCGAAATTGCGATTATTTTTATGGCTTTTGCTTTAGTTTTTGCTCATTTGACAAATTGTTATTAAATATGGAGATTATAGGAGTTTAGAGTCGCTCTAATCAAAGCTATAATTCCAGCGCTAACTCCAAACAATTAATCACTAAATCATTTCAATTTAATTTGATTTTTTGTTATGCCTTAATAGTTGCAATAAAATTAAAATTTTATTTCGAAATGTTTATTTAGGTTTAAAATTTATTTAGTTTATTGTTAAAAATTTCCATTCTACCAATTCTATATTAATTTAAAATATTGTAGTTAAATGGTTTTAATTATATTTATTATTTTCTAAAATTATAAGATTATAATTTATTGGTATATTCTTTTTTTCAGTTTAATAAAATTTCAGTTCCAATAGAATTTTGTTACAAAAACTAAAATAGATTTTAAACTTTTTCTTACAACTTATTTTATAAATTCTTATGTCATTTCTCACACAATTACAATAAATAATAAAATTATTATAAATTTACTCTAACATATTTAATGCCAATTTTAACTCGTTTTAATAAAAATGATTGTTAAAAAGACTATGGCAGACATTAATTACAAGCATAAATTTTTAAGAAAAAAGAGAATTTGCAAACATTTATTTCAAAAGTAATTAAGAAATGTTTCATTAATATCAGTCGCAATCACGAGTATATCGAAAAGTCGACTACGTTTTAGATACATTAAGGCCTTATAATTGAGAAAATCCTTAAATTAGATAGAGTTTCGCTGCACCGGCGGCTTCTATGGGTGCTGCTAACAACTTGATTTTGAGCATTTTAAAATTGGTCTGTACTATACTGTATTTAAATTGAATTCAAGTTTGCGATTGTATTTTCAATATGCTCTAAAATTAATCAAATTTAATTGAAGCTTAGATTTTAAATACTATCATCTTAAAATATACAAAGTTTTATTGTTTTATATATTAATTTATAAAATAACTAAATTACTTAGTTAACAAAATGAGCGCTTAATCAATGTTTATTAAGTGCTTATGTTGTAAATACTATATTTTTATTTAAATTAATATATAAACAATTTTTTTTAACATTAAAGCAAACATAACTAATAATTTATGTATTTTTTTGTAACTTGCTAATTGTTCTTGATAGTGATAATAGGTTACTATTTTTAATTAAATTTAAATTATAATAATCTTATAAATAAGTGTTTATTAGAATAATGTATTAATATTTAAATGCATCAAGTTATGAAATTTTCTAACAGCTTATTTTTATAATTATTTTATTTCTTACAGTACTGTTAATAAATTCTCTACAGACTTAGCAGATTCAGTACTGTAGAGAAATTCTCAATTATTCTCTATATAATTCTATCGTCATTAAACTTTTAAAACACTCTTATATTTTTAAAATAAAAAGTTAATTTTAAAAATCGTCAACTTTGACAAGATACAAGATAAAATGCTGTTTAAATTTAGAATTAATACTATTATACACTAAATATAATTATATTAATGAGTAACCCACTAACTCGTAAGCAAATAAGCAAATATTCAATTTATTTTAATAGCAAACGATAAAAAATAATTGTTTTTAATTCTAAGAAATGGCAGTTAAGGCATAAACTAAGAGATGAATATCTTTCACATTAAAAAAGTATCATTAGAGAGAAAATGAATAACTAATTAATGGTTTGAAAACATGAGATCAACTTATAGTAAGTCAAATAAAAATACATACATTGTAAAAGAATGGATAAATAAACATAAATAAATGGATATCTCATTACCACTCTAAAGATAAGAGTTAATGTAAAAATGACAAAGAAAAAATTACATAATAATCTATTTAAAAGCTATATTTACTCAATCAGTAGCATGTCTTAGCCAAGATTAACTTTAAACAGAAAATATTTACTAGGTTGAGATAGAAAAGACAAACCATTTACATACAAATGTTAAGGAAAGTTTTTGTAAAGTCTAAAAAACAATTTATTTTATATTTATATTGCTTATTGCTAAAATGTTCTTAGGTGTTAATTGATTCCAATGTCATTAATTGACCACTTCATTGGAATAATAATATAAAAGTAAAGTATACTGTACAGTATATGATTTGAGATACCGTATGGCATAGGGAGTGAGGGTTTGGTATAAACGGCCGAAAATGTGAATAGAATCGCGAATTCGTGCGATTGAAAGGCAGACAAAAAGTGATCGATTCGTGTGTCCAAAGATGTGTGACTTTGATATCGGTGTCGGAAAAAGCGGGCGTTTTAGCCAACCGACAGAGTAGGGTAGGAGAGGGCGAAAAACAGAGAGATGTAGAAAAAATATATTGTATGATAAGAATGACCAAACATTTAACGTTAAGTCGAGCAAAATGTGAGAACAAAATAAAAGGTCATATTATTGCTGTCTATTGCCGTCGATTGAGTTCGAGTCGTCAGTTCGTCGGCTTAAAGATGTTTGACTCGAATTCGATGATATTTGTGATTAGAGCGACATTTGAGCAGAAATTGAGTCGACGTTCGGATCCGCCGTTTCATACCATTTACACATTTAGTGTCTATTTCTCTTAAACGCGTTGTTCGCACACAAACGATACGACCGCTTAATGCCGACAAATCACATATCACTTCAAAATTCGATATACTGTACAGTAGTGTGTAGCTTGAAATCGTATTGATTTTACTAAATAAAATAAAAAGTATTGACTTAAATTTACTTAACTAAGCAATTTTAAATTAATCCTACTTTTGCAACAATAATTCTTGAAATATATTCACTATCAAATTAAAATAATAAACGTGCTTATGTAAAATTCAACTTAATTATCATATCTTAAATCTTAAGTTAACTAATAATAGAATCTAACATTTAAAATAAGTTTTATTATCATAGCATTAAAATTGCTACGTTTATAATTTTAATAATTTTAAAATAACTAGTGTATACATTTATATTAATTTTCATTGAACGTTGTTTTTAATCAAAACTTTTATTATTATTATAATTTTATAATTAAAATTTTTCTTATTTCAAAATAAAAGAGCACATTATAAAAATGCATAAGATAATATTATAAACTTCATGAATTAAGAAGCTTTGATTTAATATTCATAATTTTCAAATGAACGATTAGATTAGGCAATAAGTTTTATGAAAATTCGCATTTCATATACTTATCATGTATAAAGTTAGTAATAAACGCAATTTTTATGTTTATGATCCAATTAATATTTATGAAAAAATATGAATTATAAAAATTGTTATTTAATTATTAATTTTTATATCCCTCGCACTATAAGAATAATAATGTATTGAAAAAGATTTATTTCGATATTAAAAATGTTTGATTATATAGTTATTTTGCATTAAAAATTTTTTTAATATAAAATACAATTTTGGTGTAGGAAGTAGAGGAATGGCATGAAGAAATGTGTTGTTGTCAGATAAGAAGCCCAGACAGAGCTCTAATTGCATAATATATCACTCACTCAGAGATTATTTGCCTTTTCTTTACAAATATCACATAAATTCATATAATATACACAAAACTCAATACAGAAATTAGGATTAGTTTGAATTGACTGTTCGTTCGGTCACTACTCATACTGAATATCTTTAGCCGACATTACTTTCTTACTCTATACTACACTGTATATTATATTCGTTATTTATTTGTACCGTACACTGTACTGTATAAATAACAAATTGTTTAGGATTATTTGAAAGTGCAATTTTATTTTAAAGTATAAATTTTATTTCTGTACCATTTGTGCTAAATATCTACATTAGTCTACAGTTAATATTATTGTTATGGAAGATAATTTTGTTTTCTTATTGATATATACTTGTTAATATATGCTGTACGGTATGTAGACATTGGGCATATCGGGTCCAGTCCTGTCGATCAACTGTTGTACGTAATGCTAAGGCCGAGACACAGCCGAACGCTAATTATATAGTGTTTTGGATATTTGGTACTAATTCGGTGCAAAGCCTGAGTCCATCGAATCGATTGGCGACCGAATCGACGAATTAATGAATGAGAAACTTATTAAGACGTTTCGGGCAAACGAACCGAATTGCGCCAAATATTTGCACAAAAATATCTATTTATAAGTTCGACGGCATTTGCAGCGTTCGGGAGTCTAACGGCGCGACCGGCCTATGTGTGCGATAAGAGAAACGCAATTAATTAAATGCGTATCCGATTTGGATTAGGTTTTATGGCAATCGCTTTCGGATTCGCCGCTTCTCTCCGCTCTGTCTCTGCTTTTATGCAAACATACAATGACTTCATCGCCGGATAATTGGCTGACAATTAAATCTATTTTCTCTCGCATTTCGATTCATTCATTTGCCGTCTCTTTGCCATTCATTTCGATTCGTATCGATTGACTGCCGATCTGAGTGTTAATTCAGAATAAACAACACTTAGTGACAGTGTATTGATTGAAAATTTCTATTTATTTACTCATTTATTACAATATATTGTAGTAATATGTATGGAAATAGTACAGTATTTGCATTTTATACTGTATAATAAATATATTCAATATTCATTATTTATTTAAATATTTTTAAAAATATATTTAACAGTTGTACATTTTTACTTATATAATTTACAAACTTAAATAACCCATGAATAAATTGACTAGTTGTAATTTGGAGTAAATTATACTTTTAATTAATCGAAAATTTTATATTAAAAATTATTTCTCTTGAAATACTAGATTGTAACTAAATTAATTTGCAGACTTTATAAATTTTTAATATAAAACACTGTTTCTAAATTACTGTACTATACATGGTATATAAATATAAAATATTAAACATATAAAATGTGAAATATGTAATCTAAACAAGTAAACCTTTGAGAAATGTTAAATATTTAAATTCGAAAACTATTGTTTAACTCGTAGTGACTATTAGAGAAGTATTCGTCTTTTGATGATTGACTGACGGAATGGAATTTTAAGCCAAAACTCAATTCAAACTTCAAATGTTTGAGTTGTGTGTCGACTATACTTAATACAGAAGTTCATTGTTTTATCTCTTGTCAGTATTTTTTTTTTTTTTTTTTTTTTTTTTTTGCATATTTGTATAAAAAATGTTTTACAGACTATTTTTGGCTACTTATTGATTGTACGAAAAATAATATACTTTCGGTTTTAAATCTATACATTCGATCATTCGTTTGATTGATAGCTAGTTATCGGTTTAGTAATTGCAGTTTTCACTCATTTCAGACTTTCCATTCATGCGTAAAAATATTTCGAAAACGATATAATTTATCTAAATATAAATATAAATTTGTTTTAATGTAAATATATTAAAACAATGTTATTTTATCATCTACCTATTTCCTTATTATTTACCCTATCACATATTTTAATATAAAATAATAATAAAATTTCTATAAAGCTAGCCATTTATAAATTTAATTCTTGTTCATAGTTTACATCTATAAATGATAGATGAAAAATATAACATAGTTTAAGAGCGATTTTATAATATATAAAAATCAGTCAATTTTATATGTAACATTTCATAATAAACAGCAATTTATTATAAATGACACAACTGTTCACTCAAATCATAAAAATGTTATAAATATGTTTAAAGTTAACATAAAATTTTTAAAAATTTTAATAAATAAATTTTTGCGCAGGGTAAAAAATACACTGTAACATCTAATACCAAATAACCATTTGCATTGGCCGAAAATATTTCAATTATTCAAAAGAATTTGTTTATTTTGATCCGCTTTTGCCTCAAAAAAGTCAAAGTTATAATATAATATGTTTGATTGCATTCATTGAATTGTTTTTATATTTACAAAAAACTTAATTTAGGATTAATTTTAATGAAAAAATTAATTATTTATTCGAATGCATGCACTGAATAGAATGCAATGGAGAAGTGGAACAGTAGCAGCACTACTAACAAAAAATTGTAACTATAAAAAATATACAGTACATAAATTGTAGTAAAAAAAACGATAAAAAAAATTCCAAAAAATATCTGAATCAATAAATTAAATACATATATAGCTAGAGTAGAGTGGAGATATATTAAACTTATACAGTATAAATAGAATAGAATCGAAAGTTTCGCTTATTCTTAGGGACTTGACGGCAGAGCGTGGTTTCAATTGAAGCGAAAGCTAACTGTTCTGTTCGGTTCGGGTTTGGGCTAACTTTTTCCACTGTCAAGTCAAGAGAGTTGGCAGAGAGTGAGAGGGAGAGGGAGGGAGAGCGTGAAGAGAGCGTTCGGTGAGTGAGTGGAGTGAGGCCTGGATGGAGAAGTGGAAGAGAGAACGCACTGAGCTTTTCGGCGCACGACTGTCGGAGTGGGAGTGGAGTGGAAGCGAAAATTGTGCTGAACTGCGAGCCAGCGATCGAGTGAACGGATCGACTGGCGAACAGTTGGCAGTAGACGACGAGTGCTGCGAATACACACGACTCGAGTTTTACAGCTGACGAGAGGAGAGAGCGCCGGGAGAGAGAGTGGAGAGTCGAGAGTTGGAGTTCTCGCTTTCGCTTTTTGCCAAAACCTAACTGAGCCGTCGACTGAGCCATCGACTGAGTCGAGAGAAACATGAGTTGAAATGTTTGACTACGACTGCCAAACCTAAACTGTTTGCTACTCTCGTGTGAAACAAAAAATCGTTTTATTTTAAAATTTCGTTTTCACTCAAAAAAGAGGAGAAGAAGAAGAGAAGAAGAAATCAAATAAAAAATTCAGTTCTCGTCTGTTCGTCGTTTTTGACGTCTACTCTAACTACTAGTGCCAGCACTGGTAGGAGCGAACTGTTCGGAACCGTTCTCGCAGTTGTCGTGTGTACTGAACATCGAATGGTAGTCTAGCCTCGTGTCTGTTTATGCACTGTATGTACGGCACAGTACGTATGTGTGCATTCAATTTGCGAGTACAACAACTCCCGTGATATGCAGTTATATCGCAAATATTCGCTACAATTCGCTTCATATTAAATATTTTACACGAGTCTCCTCTGCCAGCCCTCAGTGCTCGAGAGCTGGAGACAGTGTTCGCCACGTTTTGCATCTCTTGCATCCCTCGCATCCGAACCTACATCTGAGTGACACGTCTTATGCACTTTCTATCAAATCATTAATTGAGTAACACTTATGCACTCAAATGTTTGACAACTTTGCTCTCAAAACGCGTTCTCATATTAAACACTACTTCTCACTCGCAGTGTCTGTTTGTGTGTTGTATTAAAAATAATTAGTACTCTATTCCTACCTCTCGTTTATTAATCCCGTATTATATTTAATAGACAAGTATTAAGTATACATTATATCCCTCGCGAAAAAACATACATCTGTTGTGTAAACAGTTTTCTCACTCATTCAAGTCATTCATAATATTCAGTCAGTTTTTTTCGGTGAGACTATTTGCAGAATATTAAATTTGAAACTTGCTAAAAACGAATTTATGAACTGCACCCGAGAAGTGAGATTTTTGAGAGAAAAAAGTTGTTTTTGAAAAACAAATGTTTGTCATCACTTGATTAATACGATTTACGTTTTTTCGCTCTCACTTCGCATCGAAATTAATTATATTCCTCTCATTTCATACCGTTCTATACGACTCGAAGAGAAGCGTTAATTTCGATATTAAAGTACTGGAAAAATAGTACATAATTATAGTTAAATTAAATATACTTTTCATTCGAAGCTATTAATATAATAATCTGCATAATAATGATCTGCTCTTCACTCACTCTAATTATACTCGTTCTCAGCTATTGTTCCATCAATTTTTTCACTGGTAAGTTTCTATCTTTTTTATATTTCGCATTTAACATAAATTTTATTTTAATATCCTATCTAATGATCTATATGTATATGAATTGTAAAAAAACTTATTTTCAATTAAGTTATACTTTTGTTACTGAAAATACACATCGAATTCATTAGCGGTTAGACTCGATTAAGAATTCCTATCGGAATAAAAGTGTTTTTCAATTATAAAATATTTTAATTATTAAACACTAAAATTACATTAAAAGTATTTTTATCTCTGTTTTGGTTTTAATGCTATTTTTGTTTTTGAATAATTTTTGTAATTAAAAATAAATGATTGTATTTTAACTTATGCTTTGTGTTAACTAAAGAATATCTATAGTGATGTAATTATAATCAATGTACACTCTTTTTACCAAGTCAAAAACTTAAGCATATATTATATCTGCCTCAAATACAAATCAAATTCAAAAATAAGCATTAGATCTGAATTAGATTTTAGTAATTTTATTCATGAAAATTCGTTTGAATCTCAAATAATTTGCAAATATTTTCGACTCTATTGTCGATATAGCAAATCGTATATTCTTTGCGCATAAATCTAAGTCTACGCTCAAAGTCTGTTGTGTTTAACACAACAACAAAAATCCTATGAATAATAAGTATTAAATAAGTTTCTAATTTGAATTTCAAAAAAACTTCGTCAATACAAAAGGCGAACACAAAGGCAGTGAAAGACGCGATTGAATTTTGCCTCAGAATTAGCTTAACTCTTATGAAATGTGTAATAATGAGTGGAATAAAAAAAAGTTCATTATAACACAAATACGTTAAAGAAATCACATTTTAATCACTTCTAATCTCGTTTTGTCGAAAATTTGATGAAAAAACGTAATACGATATGAGAATTGAAATTTGAAATGAATTATATAAAAAGATTTCTTTTTTTTGTGCTTAAATTTGAATTAAATTCTCCATTTAATTTTGCTTAGAATTAATTTCTAAAATGTTACATTTTAAGAATTAATCAATTCTAAAAGCTTACTGCAGTTCTATTTATAAATAAATTAACTAGTCTGTAATTTAACATAAAAATTACATTTATTTTTATCTATATATTTTAAAATGTATATATGTTTAAAAACAATATTTGCACAAAGTAAGAATATAATAAATAAATAGATATGAAATTTGTGTTTATTTCCTAACCGGAACCAAGCCCATGCTGGTATTTAATAATAAGTACAAAGAAACTTTTTATTACAACTATGGTAAATATTATTATTAATTTTGTAAATCGACTATTTCTCTAACACTTAATGGTAGCAAAAAAAAAGTGCATTAGAATGGAGTGAAACCAAAGACTTTTACGAAATTATAATTTAGTGAAACTCATTTACGGAGTAGAGTGTAATATAATACTCGGCTTTATATAGTGTTAAAACAATTGAATGAACTTAATTAAAAAATTCCTTTCCACTCACTCTATGCACAAAAAAGTACAATTAGAAAAAGTATAAATAAAATGACAAAAAAGAGTGTAAAAAATTACCAAGCACAATAATGGCTGAATGGAATGCGAATGGGAAGAGAGGAAGAGATGAGAAAGAGAGGGACGGGAGAGAGCGAACAAAATTTATTATGTGTTTAAAGCCGACAATCGCAGATATATACTATTTATTATTTTGATGTCCAATAAAAATCAGACAAAACAAGACAAACCGATCTATTATTTAAAATTATTGTCAACGATATACACGAGTCGTACGACTGAAGTCAGGGAACAGAGAATCGAAAAAAAATAATAATAAAAAGTCGAATAAAAGCCGTAAAAATTGTTGGCCAAACACATAGACAGACATTATTGTGTTGGCAAGAAATGAATGACAGATCGTCACGCGGGTCACGTCAAGCGTAGCTCCATTTCCAGCACCGGCACACACAGGCAGCCTCGCACACATACACATACACAGGGCACCAGCAGAGAGCGGAGGGAGAGAGCGGGAGAGCGGCTCCACATCTGCATCAATCGCATTGTGTGTGCAATGCCTGCATTGCGTACGTCATCTCAACTTCTCGGCTGTAATAACATAATGAATCCGAAGTCCAGGTGAAGAGTAGTGCTAATCCCTGCCGACAATCTGCTCTCCATATCTATTAGCCCTCTCTTTATTGCTCTCGCGTTCACTCCTATACTGTACAATGTATTCCACTCTAGACTCTAGAACTCACTCCACAATTCATATTCACACTAACGCTAACACACCCTTCAGTGAAATAAAGAATAAAAAGTAGAGATTCGATGAACCATTATATATAGCAGTCCATACATGCCATACATGTCTGCCTCTATTATACACAGAATATGGTTAATAATAATTGTCGTCCGGAGAGTACGGGAGAGTATGGGAGAGCACGAGAGAGTGTGTGAGTGGGGGAGAGATTAACCGGAAATTGTGGCTATTTTGGCGAAACGATACATAAATAAAATAAAAGGAGAGACGAAAAAATATATTTGTGGTGTAGATAGTACAATAGAGACTATTTTTCTCGCGAACCCCAGACACCCAACTCACCCAAACGGCGCACTCGACTCAGTCGACTACTCGCTGTTCCACTTCGACTCTACGCTATATAAACAGACACTAATTCATTGATAGATACGATTAAACAGTGGATTCACTCTATTATCTAACGTACAGTCAATTGGAATATACATTCGACTACTGGTCCCGGAGTTCGGTGGGAACGAGAGAGGAAAGACTAGACGGAAAGCACAGTTCCTCTCATTTCTATTTTATATACGAGTTTATACTCCAGTATAATATGGATGACATCCCATAAATAGTTTGGCCAAATTCAATAATAATGGTCTGGATCTCTACGAGGGGTTAAACACAGAAATAGGATATGATATGAGAATAATATAATATATGATATAAATCGTATGAATCGTATTATATAATACAGTTATATCGCAGTTAGAAAGGAGTAGAGAATAGCGGAGATAATAATTTATTGGCCATAGATTGCGACCCCTATATGGGTTACGATCGGCTATACAGCCATTCGACTCATTCCTACACAGACTCTATCAAAGCCGAGAGACAGTT
The DNA here is from genome assembly GCA_034697605.1 of Metabelba pulverosa. Taxonomy (NCBI): domain Eukaryota; kingdom Metazoa; phylum Arthropoda; class Arachnida; order Sarcoptiformes; family Damaeidae; genus Metabelba; species Metabelba pulverosa. The sequence continues at coordinate 26,523 of JAQIXC010000074.1, forward strand.
AATTGAGTTTATAGCCACTTCTCCCCTACCCTCCCTCCCTCCCTCCCTCCCGACTCTCTCTCTCTCTCTCTCTCTCTCTCTCTCTCTCTCTCTCTCTCTCTCTCTCTCTCTCTCTCTCCGCGCTTCTAATCGATTCACTCATTTTCTTCGCTCATTCTATTCAATACTAGTCTCGTATTCGCTATCATTTAATATATGATTTTTGTTCCCTATTTCTCATTCTCTTTCACTCACTGTCTGTAACGATATTTTGATGTTTTGCTGTGTTTTCGGTTTGTATTCCAAACCTTGAATTATCTGAAAGCAATCAATAGATAATTCGGACAATAATCCCACACTTTATTAGCGGAAAAAATGCAATGCAATTTGTAGATTATAAACAAAATGTTTTTATTATTAAGTTGCCAGACAGTAATCATCAAAATGGGAGACAAAACAAAAATAAAATGTTGCGTCAACAAAGCAAAGCCTCGAGTAACATGGTGAAAAAAATTAAGTGCGAGTATAGCGCAAAAAGACTTAATTGTATTTTTGTATATCAATATCGTTGAGTAATCGAGAAGATAGGGAACGGAGAGTATTATTTTGCGAACTAATAAAGAAAAGCTGAGAATAAATAAAAGTGAAGTTTTATTTCGCGTTTATTCCGTTTCAATCTCGAGATTGCAAATACAGTTCTACATCGGCATCGAAAAGAATTGTGCAAAGATTATTTTCCAATTTATTTTATTTCTATCAATTAATTGCTTTTATTGCAAACAACAAACACAAAGAAAATCGGATTTTTTTTGTTTCGTTGTGTTTTTACCGTGTTTTCAGTTTTTATGATGTTGCTTTTTTAAGATTAAAAACTTTTACTAAAGAAAAACAATAAACTTGAACTCAAATATCAAACGTGATATCAATTTGATTGCTTTTAATCTATAAATATATTATTCGGTGTAATAAAGAATATTCTGATAGCTGTGCCGTTTTGGGTCGGGCCGTGTAGTGTAACGTATATATCGTATTTAATAATTAAGTTAAGTTACACTGAATTTAGTTTTATTTATATCATTGTATTGTTTCCATTACGACTCCAGCAGTTGTTCGATACGATTCGTAATAAATTTTATTGTTCCGAAAGTTTTTGTTTTATTTTTTTATGACTAAATTTATTGCTGTTCTACTCGTACTGTAAGCGTATTTCCATTCTATGTCTGCCTTTTCTTTATGTGTTATTTAATACTCGAATATGTATTTCATTACAATATGTATGAATAAAAAATGAATTTAATTATCATGCACAAAATAATACAATATGCCAGGAACAATTGAGTTTGACCGAAATTGTATGTTTAATGCTAACAAAATTATACCATGCAAATATTGTAAATTTCTGCAAACTATCTATAAAACAAATTAATATTTAATACTTTCTCAATACATGAAAACGCAATTCAATTCTTTATTTAAGTCTTATTTGTAATAAATTCTAATTATTTAAAATTGATATTTATTTTATGTAAACCGAAATTTTTCATGATACATTTTGTAACAAAAATAGTTTCAAGTTAATAAATATTGTATTAAGTATAAATAAACAATGGAAACATAGAAAATATTCTGAAATAGAGTTTCAATTTTAAGTTCAAATATTTAAACAGCATATTTTCTTATTAAAAATTTATAAATTAATGTTTGAATTGCAAAATACATGTCAGAAAATATTCTATTGAAGCAGAGACAAGAAGTTTGTATTTGTCTAGAATAATTTACATAAAACGAGGAATTTACCCTGATAACAATTCAAAACGGTCGGCGCTTTTTAAAAATATTCAAAATTATTCCAAAACATTGAAATTATATAAATTAAAACGCATGTTGAGAAAAAGATAAAATTTTCCGTTCAAATCTATTTAATTGAAAAAATGATAAATAAATAAATTTACATAAAAACTCGTTTTTATTATTCTTGATATGAAATTTGAATAAATGTGAAATAAAAGACAAGAATTATGAGCAATAAAAACGAGAGAATAATATACACGAAAATAAATTTATAGACTATTTAAGAGAGAGAATACATGTCTAAAAATATACTGTACAGGCATAGAGTCCGGGGTAATTCAAAAGCCAACCTTCATATTAATGAGGCATAAATAATCAACTCACGGGCCGCCCCGGTATTCACAAAAACGTGCATTTTTTGCCGTTTGCTTTTGCACTGTATAAATGTGTATTGTATGCGGTTTTTCAATATTTAATATACATTGTATTGGTTGAAAAGTTTTGTTAGATTTGAGTTTACAGTTCATTCCATTCGCACAAAGACCTAAATTCGCGTTTCTCTCACTCGAGCCGTTCGACTCGATTACGGAAACGCTATTTTCAACGTCTAATCAGCGCTCGGGCGCTACGGACTGTACTCTCGGCTCGACATTCATATCTATTGACCAGTTGTCGAGTCAGGCGTTTCGACGCAAACTTTTTTCAATTCATTCCAATCGATCATTAGATTTATGACACTTTCGAAACACTTCTCAATCGTATACATCAGCTATTGTTTAGTTATGTATTTGATTGCAATTTAATTGCTTTTCGGCTAAAAATCAGACCTAAATTGACGCTTCAGTCGAATGCGCGACGGATTTCTCAGTTCACTATTTTTAATGCTACTGTGTAATCGAAATTATCGATTTAATACTTGCATTCATATTAAATATGAATACACATATATTTAAATATTATGTTTAAGTAAATAAGGTTTGCATTCATTGCTAATTAACTGCTAATTAATTAATTATATGCAGTCGTTGTCAACAAATCTGTTTTTATAATATCTAAAACAACAAAAATTTTTATTTAAATTTGACACAAATTTTGATAAAACTTAATTAAAAACACATTTCTGATTTAGTTCGCTGTGCTTGCTAATTTATTTATGGACTCGGCTCACAAAACTTTATTTGGGAGATAAATGAAAATGTTTTATCATTTTTCTTCTTCAATAAAAAGCTAAGATTTTCAGTCGTTTGACAATCTTTTCCCGTCTCTAAAGAGTCGGATAATTAATGTTAAGAAGGATTAGAAGCACTTAAAACAAAACTAGAAAAACAGTTGGAATCTCAAGAAAAATATTATTTTACTATTTCTCTCTCTCTCTCTCTCTCTCTCTCTCTCTCTCTCTCTCTCTCTCTCTCTCTCCCCACCCCCAACGTTGTCCTCTCAATCCCTCTCTCATTGTTAATAGACATTAAGCAGACATTCATTTGTCGCTAAAAATGCGGATTTTTTCTCGAAACTACATATAAGTCGAAAACTCCCCAAACATTTAAAAATAAATTTTTTAAATTAGATAATAAAGAAAGAAAAGGAACAGAAAATTCCGAATTCACTGTTGTATGCAATGAAATATGAGGTTTGGGAATAGCGAACAAATGAAATGAAAAATTCGTCTCTTTTTTTATTATATAATTCCTTTCGATTCGTTCGGAGTTTGGATTGAATTTCGTTTTCACTGCAAACTCCTCTATAATAGACTGCGTTTCGAAACTTCAAACTATAGAATCAGCAAAAAAGTTGTCTTTATTTTAATTTCCGTTCAATTAAATTCACTTCAAATGAGGCGAAATGATTGCGACGAAAAACAATTGGCACTCGAATCTAAATAAAACAAAAATTCGATCCTAATTCCTACCATGCTTAATTTTCCACTCGTGTTCTTCATAGTACAAAAGGATATTTTTGAGAAATAAATTTCATTGGTTTTGCTATCATCTAATTGAAGACATTTGTATTTTTATCTCTTTTGTGCAATTTTTGTCTCAACCGTAAGTAAAAGTGAAGCGAAAATGTGAACAGAATTTAGCCGTGATAAAACATGGCAAGCTAGATCAAAATTAGAGCGAAAATTATTAATGGATAGAAAGTGGAGCTTAGAAAAGGACTGAAAAATTTTTGACGATTTTTATTACTACTCAACACATATAACACATAAATCTATAGTTTTATAGTAAAGGCATTAAATATCTTCGAAGTTCGCACTTGTCTTTCGAAACCATTAATCAGTTCAACGAAAAGATGATTGTTTAGAGAGGGGGCGAGCGGTTCGGGAGGGGAGGCCAGGCATGCGACGAGAAATTCTTGTGCCGACACGAAAATAATTGCCGTTTCGGCGACGACATCATTAAAACAGAGGAACGGCAGACGAAAAAATCTATGATTATTATTCAGTTTTAGATTTATTAGGTTTTCAAAAATTCAATTTTTAATTCAATGCAGAAATTGAAATGCGTTTACGACTGAAATCGGAATTTCGATACTCCAGTCAAAAGGGAAAATAGAGGAAAAAATTTTATTCATTTGTCGTAAACATTCATAATTAGTATTTTTATTGCGAATTATTGTTTTAATGCAACGCTAAAGCAATTGACCCGAATTTGTGACCTTTTAATTGCAAATAATAAAAACGAATATTATTCCTGTAATTAGAATCGCGTTGATAGAGAAAAAGAGCAGTCTAGAATAGCGTAGTAGAGTAGGAGAATAGAGAGTAAATTTAGATTTCAATTTCGTAGAATATGTTTATTGAAGTCGAATATGAATTTTCGAGCGAAAGATCTAATTTGCATTTGATTTGCACTGAATTTGTTGCTCCGAATTGAGTGGAAGGTTATGACGAGAAATATATTCGGAAATGAATTGAGTAAATGTGAAAAGAGTACCGAAAATACGCGATTATATGCGAATATATGCGAAATATCAGTGTAAATACGGCGTGAAGAGCATCGAAATGAAATACAATAATAATTTGGAGTTTTTTGACTAAATTATGATATAAATAGAAATTGTCGGCGAAAAAGGCAAATCATATGAAATATTTTATAATAATATTCATATTTTTACGATTCTGTTCGAGTGATTTCCGCTTTACGTTCGCAGCACTGAATGCGTTTCCAGGCTTTTCATCAAATAATACAATGCATTCGCTTTTACACTGTTTTGCTGACTCTTGCGCTCAGGTTATGGAAGGTTAGGCTAAGGGTCACTGAATTAGATTCCGATATATAATATACGCAATACTCTACACGTATTTATCAATTTCTATTATAGAATATTTATAGGTCTTAAAATTAAATAAACATGAATTTTTCAAAATTATCATTTGAATAAAATTTCTAATATAAAAAAAATAAATATAATAATCTATTATTTATAAAGTTTGAACAAAACTAACTTATTTTATCAAAATTAAAAAAACAGCAAAACCACGCATATAAATTTTTTATACTATGTTCATTATTAATTAAAACAATGTTTTTTATTTGTACAGTATAAGTACGATAATATTTTTTAAACGATACTTTTTTATAAATTAAATTCAGCGAGGATTATGTATGCTAAATCTAGATCACATAGTCAATTGATGCCAATATTAATTAATCTAGTAAATTGTGAAACTGAATCTAATACACAGTTCTAATAGCAGCGAAAAAAATGTTATCAAAAGCAGTGATAATTATTAACGACTGAATTCTCCCATAAATTCATATATCACTCGTCTATTGTGCGTTAGTTTTATGCTTTAATTTCGAAAATAACAATATATTTCTTAACAAGAATTGATTGAATTTCCTGAATAGTGATTAGAATAGATTGGGTATAGTTTTTTCGCTAATATAATAGCAATTTATTTTAACTGGTTTAGACGTAAATATTGTTTTGATTATTAATAACCAGGATATTTTTCATAATTTAAAGCAGAGTTCACATTTTATAAATTGTACTCATTTTCGAGAGATTAGACAAAATAGATTTATTTTAAAATGAACTTAAATTGCAAAGTTACAAAATAAATATAGATCGAGGAAAAGTAAAAACAGGAAAAATTCTTCAACCAATTGATTCTCATCTAAATATTCATTCAATTTATTCATTATTATTCAACACAATATGTTCGGATTCTTTCGGAACCACTGAAGCGATGAAAAAGAGTCAAATTTTTTCTGCAGACGAGTGTATCGAAACAAAATAAAAAAAACTAAAGTAAGGGGAAGTATTTTGTGAGCAGTTTTTCTCTATAAAAAATATCTATCAAGAATCAATACAAAAAAGATCGAAAAAAATTCTGGACCCTCGGCGTATTGGCGAATATCAATCAATAGTAGTATTTTGATTAACGATATAATGACACAAAACAAAGTGAGCGTAAAATAGACTAAATATGAATGCATTCAATGGCTAAGCAATGCGTTCGCAAATAAATGAATGAAACAAAGAACTGAAGAAAAGAATTAGAAATTTCTTTTCATTAATTATTTTATTCATTGCAAAAGTTCACTCAATCTAGTGTTTCGTTTCGCGAGCCGTCACTCGACGTATACGGCTTTCGCACAGATCTCTCAGGATTTTATCATTTTATCGTTTACTCCCATTCTCTCTCTCTCTCTCTCTCTCTCTCTCTCTCTCTCTCTCTCTCTCTCTCTCTCTCCCAACTCTCCCATCGGTGCTCTCTGTTCTCCCGTTCCGTTATTATTCTTAACCATTGCTTCTCAGCTCCGAAACTATTTTCTGAACGACAGAGAGCTATGCGTTTCGAACCCAACACTCGACTCGAAGCTGAAGAATGCTTTCTTCAAAAAACTAAACGAAATCGAAGAGAGAGTAACCAATAGTAGAAAAGTTTTTTTTTGTTTTGGCAAAAACATAACTGAACTAAACTCAGTATTTATTGCTTCAAATCGTTTATCACTGTCTTATATACTCTTCAAGTGTAGGCACAGGAGAGGAGAGAATTGCGAATAATAGCTGTGATGTTGTGTTCGGAGAAATAGTTTTGCGGAAAATTGCTTTGAAATAGGAGTTTGAGTTATTCGCAAAACACAAATGAAAATATAATTTTCGTTTAAATATTTGTGTATTCGAGCACTTAGGCTAAGAATGTCTGCGCCGGGGAATCGCAAATACAATGTAAAACAAATTTTTGTTAAACATTCTCTTTTTATACCGTACTTGTAAATGACTACACAAATAATTAGCCCAAAAGACAAACAAATTTGTTTAAACTGTGTATTACTGAGACTGACTGCTGGAGAGGAAGAAAACGCTAAAACAGATAAAACAGAATTTAATACATTGTTAAAGAAACGCGTAATTTGAACAGTTATTTTTTAAAAGCAATTTTTTCGTTATAAAACTTGATACGAAATGCTGCGAGACAGAAAAGAATCTGGATAGTATTTTTGCTCGAGATGTTGGCGCAGTTATCGGTTGTGCAATAGTGTTGGAGTAGGAGTTCGACGGCATTGTCGAAATCGACTGATAGAGTGCAGAGAAATCCAATTCGAATCGATACGACCTAAGGCTTAATTCAATTTCTTTCCACTACTTCTTTACAACGAAATATGTGAACAAAAATAGCCGTAAGAATAGAGGAAAAGTTCGCAAAAATTCTCATACTTAAACAACATTATTATCTATGATATCATAACAGTATAACTTTAACAGTATAGCAGTGGGAGAGAGAGAGCCCGAGTTCAAGTGAATATTAGGAAAATATACAGATATATAAAATCTATAAAAATCTAAAACTTGAAGTGATATTACATCTAATAATAATAATATAAAATAACATAACATTACAATTTTTTCAGCTATACTTTATTCGGCAAAACTATTCTTTAGTGTTGGAAATGATGATTATTCCGATAACTCAGAGCACACATAGAGCGCTCGCACACATACACACACAATACAAGCAGCCGGTGCTCGGAAGAGAGGAGAGGAGCGCACAGACGGCACACGAAGAATTGGCAACTATTTTAAAAACATTCGCTACAAAAGATACTTTTTTTTAATACTATTTGTACGATAAGAGTCGTAGAGATAGAGAACGAGAAAACGTTAGGAAAAGAGAATTGAATGCAATATAAGCGACGATTGGATACATACGAACAAAAAAATTTAGCGAAAAAGAGGCGAAATATATGAAAAAAGAGACAGAATTTCTATTTTGTATGTTTTGTACGATTTTGATATCAATTTATTTCGGCTCTCAGTTCTAAGACCCGAAGGAATGATAAAAAAAATTGAGCGAATAGTTTGCGCTACAGTTTATGCAAAGATATACAACATTTCGGGCCATTTCCTGATCCAAAATCATTTTCGAAATACTGTTTTTTCGCTGTAATTCCCAAAAATGACAATTCAATTGCAAGGTTGCCGACGGAATCTATCGGTGCCGTACGTGTGCCAAATGTCGGTGCTTTCGAACAGCCATTATGTTAGTCGACGTTTTTTGCCAAATACTTATAGAAAATACATATTTTTATGTCACAGAAAAAAGTAGACATCAAGGGATATGGCAGTGGAAAGGGATGTTGGAATGAGAGGCCAGTTGTGTGTACAGTATGTGCAGTATATTTGTGCAATATGTGCTGTAGAGAGAACCCGAGCTCTAAAGAATGCGATGCTTTTTATTGCAAATTGAAATTGAAATACCATTTCAATAGTTTTGGCTAAAAAACGACTGACCAATGGATCTCTTTTGTAGACATTTTGGATTAAAGTTTCGGATTTATTGAAGCATTAAATTTATATTTTGTCAACTTTTTTGTGTAAAATTTCATTTTATTAAAGCAAAAAAAGTTTGCACTAAAACCTAACATAAATTTTAGCGCCGAGTCTTGTATTTCTATTTTTTAAAGAAACTTTTTTTTAATATAATGATAAAAATCAATTTCCAAATATTTAGTTAGAGATTAGTGTATAATTGTGCGAATTCTTGTCTATGCTATGTCTGTATCTCAAATTTAATTTCTAGCAAAATAGTTTTTATATTAGATTTCCAAAAAAATGTTTTGCTAAACATTTTTCTCGACTAACATTTATGCAACAAATAGATTACACAAATATATTGAATACAAACCCGTACTTAATCTGTGATAAATAGTTTAGTTTTGTAAGAAATAATTTAATCTGTTTGGGAAGTATTTTTGGCATTTATTAATTAAGTGGATTTTAATTAAATTTTTCAAATAATTAATTAACTCTTAAGTAATAGGAATTCAAAGAATACCCATTTGTCTGTTTAATTTAATATAATTTTATGAATTGGTTGAATAAAACGGTTAATCAAATGCAATCTTATTAATCAAAGAATTTAATTAAATCTAATTATAATTTTTTAGACCTAATCTTGAGAAATAAACATAAGTCAAGATTTCTAAAATACAATATAAAAATCTTGATTAAAAACCACAGCTTAAATTTTTTGTACAGTACAACATATTTGATAACATTTGCATCTAGCATTTGCTTTACAATGTAAAAATTCTGTTTAATCATCAAAAATAATGTATTTAACAAAAATAAAATAAAACTATTTTTAATTATATACAGCTATTATATTTAGCTTAGAAAACACATTTCTTCTATTCATTTATCTAAAGTCTTAAAAATTTCAATTGAAATGCAAACCAATTTTATATTTGCTTTATACGGATGTAATAAAAAAATATTTCTTAAAGAATAAAAGTTGAGTTAAAGTAAAAAGTAGTGTTAAAACGCAGTTATAAACACATTGCGAAACATTCACTATTGAAATGTTTAGCAAAAAAGAGTGGAATTCTATTGAGATTTGGGCGAAATAGTGGCTAAAAGCGAGAAGAAGTGAAATACGAATACGAATATAGATTTAGGAAAAAAGTAGAGAAGACTTTGAGAGATGAGAGACAACGAGAAGAGGAAGAGAACGAGAAATGCTATCTAATGCCGGTCTGTGTTTTGCGTGGATCACAAAACTATTGTATAAATTGGTTATTCATTCTAATACTCATCTCTTAGTTTAAAATTCTTATCAAATCTCAATACACTTTAAGACTTTTTTGTGGAGAAAAAGCTATTATTCAATGGAAGCGATAAGAATCCGCAATCATTAGATGTATTTCTATTTTCTCATTCCTAGTCTTCGTATTGTTTGCGCAAAAATTCTCGACAAAGACATGAAAATTGTATTTATTTAATATCAGATATTTTTTAAAACTTTAAGTTTCTTCTGAGTCTAATATAATATACAATTCACTATTCTCTTTGTGGTATTTATTTTTTAAAGATATTTAAGCAACTTTTTTTTATCTGATTAGACTTAAGCAATTTTATGCAAGTATAAATAATGCAATACATTTTAATGATTATTTTATTTATTTATACTTTATACATATACAGCATATTTAATAATTTAAAATGTTATTTTATTTTTAAGTAAAATTATTTTGTATCATCGTATAAAATTTAGATTTTCAAATAATGCAAAATTTTAAACTGAAACTTTATATATATTTTGTTATTATTATTGATATTGGAATTTAAGCATGCATAAAGTTAATACTATAATAATATTTAATAAAATAGTTTTAATAATAAATATAATAATATAAATGCACAAAAATGTCAACAAAATAACATTTTTAAACTAAAAGAAAATATAATCAAAGCGTTTCCGCGTTTTTTAATAAAAATATTTTTATATATTTATCATATATTACATAACATTTTTTCGATTTATATTTATTTATACGACAAAACACTTAACTTTTCAGTCGTAATAACAAAATAAGATTCATTTCATATACAACGGAATTATTTATACTTTTCAAGTATAGTATAAAAAGCAGTTTAAGAATTTTATTCGATTTTTATATATTTGCTTTAAATCTATAAAATAAATGAATAAATAGTTACAATAATTAAAGTACAGATAATTACAAGTTTATACATTATATATAAATTGCGTAATGATTGCTAAAATGTTTAAAGATAGACAAAAAATTTTAAATGGATTATTTTCATTAAAACTAATCTAGTCAATATATTATATTTTCAAATATTATGAAATATTTTTGAAACAGCAATTTTTAAAGTGACCTAAAAGATCAAAATGCATAATAATTTTTATTTTGAAAAATAAAATAATATATCAAACGCTAAAAATTGCATTAATTTAGTTACAAAAATATGAAGCTAATGATTGTTTGTTTAAGCAATTATTTGATCGAAACACACATAACATTAGCGAAAAATATTTTTGAAAAATTTTTACAAAACACTGACATGAGTTGACATCAAACAGAAAATAAAATTTAAAAATTGAGCCAAAACTAGTCGAACAAAGCGAACAAAACAGAGAGCTTTTGTGGAAGCGATTCTGTACGACAACAGCAACAGAATATTCTGCACTACATATACAAACTAAACTGTATAATATTGATTTGATTAATGACACCAAATTTCAATTCGATTGAATAATTGGATTTAAACGAGAATTACAGTGACATCGAGTTCGTGTGTTCGTCGTGTCGGCGACGGAGAGAGACATCAGCGAAAAAATCAATCCTTTTGTGTCTCTAATAGTATGTCTGAGACTTTAAAAAGGCGTAAGAGTTTCGGTGCGAACGAACAGAACAGCCGACAAACGTATTGCTAGAAAAAGTTTGGGCGAAAAAAGACATCAAATGTATATTCGCTGCGAATCGGTAGAGACAGTGGAGAGAAAGTGTGTAAAAAATAGATCAGATGTTGAACAGCGCGTAAGTAAAACCCATCACAAAATGATTTATTATGATTTAACGGTTTGACAACATTACGCACAAATCAAATACCCGGTTGCGCTCGTCGAGCCACAGCGCCAGCACCAGCGCCGGCAGTCTCTCTCTCGCACACACACACCTCGACGGCTCGGGCTTAGTAGCCGGCGCTGCAAATACCGATTTTTTTGTTGTCGGCGTCGATATGATTAACGCAAAACCTATGGCTTAAGATTGAATGAGAGGATAAACTGGTAGTAAAAGGAGTAGCGCTTTCTCGCACCGAATTGAGCCGAAATATATCGACAATTTTTTACCGCTTTTCACGTCATAAATACATGTTGGCTGAAAAATGTTTCGCTGCACCAAATTCTATTTTACACAGGATAAATTGCCACCCCGATTCTTCGCCCGTTCGCGTCTAATCTCTTTGTGCGCAGATTAATATTTTCTGACACATTTGTAATGCTTATAATTTTTAATATGCCATGCTGCAATTTATTAGCTGCATTAATGACTCGCCTCGAAATTGCGCTAATTTATTGATTGCTATTTTATTGCAAACGCAATTCTACACTATTGTATTCTATATAAACTTATTATGAGAGTTAGTATTTAATTCGCAATATATTGTATTTTATGAACTTAATAGAAATAAATCCAAAGTTATTTTATTTACAGTTTGTTTGGATAAAAATAGGAGTTTTAAAATGTTTTTTGGAGTAATAACTGGAATATTGTAGAAAATTGTTCACAAATGCTAACAATTTATTTTTAAAACTCATAAAAATTTATTTCTTTAACAAAACAAATCAAATATTTTGCAGAAATTTTTGGCTTTTAGTGCATTTCATAGATAAACAAATAATTAGAATAATAATAAAATTTAATTTTCATTCGAAAACATAATTTTCTTCTCAAATAAAAGATTATTAGATATAAGAGTAAATATCGGCTTAAATATAATTTTTAGCATAAATTAAAATTAAGAATAATTTATATGTTTATGAATTAAACATGATTTAAGCAGACTTGATGTACAAACAGAATAAACAAAAAAAATAAATTAATGCATTTTACATAAAATTTAGCAATCTATTTTAATTAAATAATAATTAGCTAAATGAGAAACTGATAAAATTTAATTTAAAAATACTATAATTTAATTATTTAATTAATACACGGTAAAATTCGAATTAATTCAACATTTTAAACTCTAAGTTGTAATGTAAATTGATTAATTAAACTCTACTTTTGTTGATTGAATTACTAGTACTAAACTTATAATTGCATTTAGTATTTGTACTAATTGTGCAAAATTGCATTAATGTAAAAATTAAGACCAATTCAAATATTCAATTTAATAAATTCAATAAATTTAAACAAAATTATTGCTCAAATAATTAGCAAGAAATGTCAACTAAAGCAAATTGAGTCTGGCTAACTTTTGCTAATACTGCGCTTTGACTTTTTAAAGCGGATTAAATAATACAATTAAAATATTTGCAAAATTTAAGCTTACTACTTGCCAAATAAATATATCTCAAAAATCCTTTTTGGATAACATTTTGATAAATGCTTTTCGTCTTTATTTTGATTAACAATTTTTGCCAAAATATAAGTAAATAATATAGAGTTGAATCATATATTTGAAATAAAGCAATGTTTAGACAGTAATATTAATGAACAATAGAAACAATCAGTATAACAAATCGTCTTGGTTGTCTAACAATGTCTACAGTTTATTCAATGTTTTATCCATTAACTATTTTTGCATGTAAACATGTTAAACACGCTTTTATATTGAAAAAAGTTCAATGTAAACAGTTTTTGCATACATTTGTTTAAATTTATATTGTAAAAATTACCCTAAATTCGTATATTTGTATAAATGCAACAACTTTAATTCGAAATTGGCATCGTTAAAAGCACATGTATAGACGGGAGCTAATAAACTGCAAATTTGAGCTTGATCATCGCAGTAAATGCATTCGCGAATATATTCTACGAAAAGTGATTATCTTCTGAAAACAGTTGAAGAGATGAGACGTTCCTCTCATCTAATATATTCGAAAATTACAGACAATCTCCTAAAGTGCAGAAATTGAGAACAATTTTTGAGAACATCTGAAGTGAGGAATAAGTTATAACGGCTTATATCCGAATGAGACAATTATTTTAATAGCGTTCAGCGCTCGCCCTAACCGTTCGCTCGTTTGCCGTCCGCTCAGCAAAACAGCACAAAATTCGTAATTAATTTATACGAAATGTTTAAACAAAACAGAAAACGCTAAACAAGATGTTCACTGTTTATAGCTAATTATTTAATTTATCTCTAATTATCCTAATTTACTAATTAATTATTTAAAATATATATAACTTACGTATGGATTTTGCCCTAAGTTTCAAGGCAATTTTACTTTAAGCTAGTTAATTTTCGAAGATTTTGCTAAATTTATACAAAATATTCAAATCGATTCTCTCCCTCAAGACATTGATCCGAGAAGTGATTCTTGAAAGCAGTTCTCATCCTTTATTCAGAATTGAAATAAATGATGAATTTGTTTGAAAACTTCTGAATAAATTAAATCCGACTGTCATTGGCTTCAATCCACTCGAATATATTAACTTTTTATATCCAATATAAGTCGAAATTTCAAATTTCGTTTTTATTCTAATTTTCTACTTAACTATTATTAATGTCTTTTTTATATGTATTTCAAGTTTATTACAGATATTTAAATTTTAAATCAAAAATAATTTTTTATTCAAATCTCTTTTTAAAAAAAACTTTATTTATTATTACTATTTTTATTTGACAACTGATTTAAATCAGTTTTTAAAATTAAAAACCAATTTTAAAATAAAAATCAATATTTTTAATTATACGATAAAATATTTAGAAATATATCCTTCAAATTATCTTGTTATGAAAGCTAACTTTAATAAAATAAATAAAAATTATTAAAAACAATTAGTAAATTAACAGTTATAACAACAATAATAAAAATAAACATTTTAAATTAAAGCCATTAATTATAGTTAATTAAAAATTTTTCATTTCTAAGAGCAATAAACTGGAGAAGATTTTTATTAATACCGAATGTAATCTCATTTATTACACAAATTTGCAAACTTTGTGTTTGTGTTGCCTGTAATTGAAAACTTTCAAACCATAGCAAACCCATTGGCAAACACCCATCGCATGGACCGAATACATACATGTATTGAACAAAATTTGAAATTTTAAGCCCATTTTTGGTGAATAATAAACCGATTTCTATGCAAAACCTCACTCATAAGAATCGGAATAAATTTTCGTTTTTTTTCTCTAATCCAGAATATTCTGTTCGCTTGTCATATAATTTTAATAATGATAATACGAATTATAATTTTTTTTTCTGAAAAAATACTTTTTTTCAAACTCTTACAAAATTATATAGATTTACAACACAATGAGTGAAAAATTGAATAAAACTAAAAAAATGTTTAGAAATATAGCGTTTGGAAAATAAAACGAGAAAATTCAGCAAAAATATATATATATGAGCGGAATATTCTGTTTGCTCATTCAGTTTTTATTCTGTTATTCTTTTCTATTACCATATATTTTCGGAATTTTTAGTCACTTTTTTGAATTCAATGCAGTTTTTTCGTTCGCACGATATAAACGAATATTTTGCCCCAAAAATGTGGTATAAATTGTTGTGAAAAAATTTGCATAATATAACTGATTTAAACTTTATAATGCATTCGTTTTATGAAAAATCTATACATTGAATAAAGTTAAACCATTTTTTAAAAACTCAATTTTTAGATTTTTATTTGTGTTGCTACTGTATCTCACAACAAATATAATGGTATTGCAATAAACACTTTATCTCAATATTAAAAATATATTCATAATTTAAGTAATTTTATATAAAGTATACGTTTTTAATAATTCACCTGTACAATTCTTTTTATATAAGTTTTATATACTGTATTTTCATAAGAAAAATTTTTAAATTTAAAATGTCAACCAACATTAAATTGGTAAAAATCATTGGAAAAACTACAACTGTATTATCGAATGTTTGCAACGAAACCGAATTCTCAAAACAATTTTCGTGACTCTTCTCGTGGTTTGAATTTTAAAAATATTAATAAATAAAAAGTTTGGAAAATATTTTCGCCAAATCATTCTCGCTTTTGGTTGAGTTAACAAACAAAACAAAAATCAGAAATAAAATTCGAAATTTGTATTACAGGAGAAAAAAAAAACTAAACTTTCTCTTTATATGAAATACAATACAGGAAAAGCTACAATGTATTTCGAAAATGAGTTTTTTCCACTAAATTGTGTTTCAATTGTTATGATTATTATTTCATGAAATACTTGCACTTAAACCTGATGTTGATTATCGGGCGTACAAATAGAATTGTGCATGATGAAAAAAGATGGGCAAACGAACGGCGGAACACGAATAATGAACTGTCACTTATTCATGAGAACCGAATTCTTTTGGGACATTCAGTCCCATACAAACACTGACTCTCTGTCTGAATATATATACAAAACTTAGCAAATTATTCGCTTCAACACTATATACTCTACAATATATGCTGTACAATGTAGTTTTGCACTGTACGGTATATATTTGTGATTAGAATACTATTTCGGTGCAAAAAATCTAATTTATTACTTAATTACTTTCAAACAAAGTTTAGATTTGCACCGTTATTGTAATGTATCAAGCGAAAATATAAAAAGCCAATTTATTTTATCAATATTCATTTCTCTGCTCATATGCAGCAACAAGAAAAAAACTTATCATTCATTCTTACATTGAATCGGAAAATTCAATTTCATTCTCGAATTGTATGATTAAATGTTAACATTTGTCAACAAATATCTGCATAAAAAACAAACGAAAATTTGAGAATTGAAGCAAATGTTTGTAATTTAAAATTCAAATTGCATACTAAAAAACTTTTGATATAATTTTTTGACAAAATTTATTTTTATAAAAATGTTCTTAACAGTGAAAGACTGCCTGTAATTCGTTTGTAAAGCAACAGAATATTGTTTAAATGCAAATATATTTTTGCCTAAAAGACTAAAACTACTGTGTATTCTGCAGACGGAAAAATGAGATAATATTTGCAAAACGGATCGTTTAATCTGTATAAAAATTGCTGTCTAATATTCAAATTTCATAAATATTAAACAAAAGCAATAAATTTTAATTGACCTTTCGCAAATATGTATCATTTATCAAATTAAACAACGACAAATATTAAGCGAAATTGTGTCTGATAAATTACAAAAAAAAACTAGTATTTATCTCGCTAATTTATTTCTTTGTTTAAATAAATTATTTTATTACATAAGTTATTTGTAACACAATAACAGTAAAAAATTGCTAATTTTAAAAATGAATTTAAAATAATGATTAAAATAATCTCTTGTTTAGTATGCAATGCAAAAGTGGAGATACAGTCGCTATTTGTGCCGCGATTTGTGGAGAACGGAACGGAAGACTCGATTATATTGGACTGTCTCTACACTCTGGACCCGATCGACGACCGAAACCTAGTGGTCAAGTGGTTCCTCAACGACGACCCGGAGCCGATCTACCAGTGGATACCGGAGCTGAAGGCACGACATGCCTCGAAGCGACTGCAGGGCCGACTCAATATGGACTTCACAGTGAATACGGCGGACCCACTCACCCAATACCGGGCACTGAATATATTGCGGCCGACCATTGATCTGAGCGGCAAATACTCGTGTCATGTGCTGTCACTGTCGTCGCAGGACTCGGAGGAGGAGACGATGATTGTCTACGGTATGACATCTTTTTCACCCAAACATTCTTATAACCCAAAGATTTTTTTGTCAAAATATTTTTGTTGTACAAGAATTCACATTTTTATTACCGCAATATATTAATATCGATAGAAGTTTTTTCTTGATAATAAAAAATATTTTATATACAAAATATTATTGAGAAATAATTTATGGCCAAAAATATTATATATATTTTTCGGTTAATATTTTGTAAAATCAATATTTTGGCTGAATTTCATCGATTTATTTTCGTAGTGATATTTTTAGCCCAACCATAAATTTAAGGCTAGCGCATGAGACTCCGGCACTCGTACTCTCTCGCGTAGGTCTATCTTTAACATCTGTCCCCTTATATTACAACACATTTCCAATAACATCTTCAGCCGAAAAGAAAATTTGAAGAAATTTCTGTATTTTTCTTCATTTGATTTCCATTTCTTTCGATGTAATATATATTTGTTATTCACATAAATATCTATAAATACAGTGAAACGCAAACCGAGAGTTGAAGAGAGAGAATGCCATCAATTTTAATGAGAGACCCAAACCAGGAGAAGGAGTTGCGAACAAAACACAATTCGACAAAAGGGGAGAAACGAGAAAATAGGAAATTTATATAAATATCGGAATTATTTGAGAAATTATTTCATTTCTAATCTTCGATGTCTCGTATTGTCGTATTCGAGCGAATTTCACACTCAACTGACTCTTCGATTTCGAGACACGACATCGAAGAGAGCAAAGAGTCGAACAGCGATAGCGCTGTACGAGTGTAGGAGTGTATGAGTGTGTGAGAGGAGAAGTCAGAACTGAATCTCATATTAAATCTAATATTATATGAATTTTCGAGATAATAGGCGAAAGGAATTGAAGCGAAAGAACCGCAAAAATAAAATAATAGCGCTTTGAATCTCAAGTGATATGATGTCACTCTTCAGCCTATAATTGTTTTTTCTCTGTTATGCACTGATTTCTAAATCCGTTCTCATTCCGCCCGGCCTCCCTGCCCACTCTGGCCGTGCATCGCGAATCGGGCACTTATAGCAACGCCAAAAAGCTTTGACTTCAACTACACGCGATCTTCGGATAAAGAAAGTCAATTAGCGCTGAGAACACGAAAGGGCGCCAATCAATGGCAGTACAAGTCGTCGTCGGCGCAGTCGGCACTCGGCGCTCAGTCGCCGCCGCCCGACGCCCAGCACGCCGAGTACGGCCACCAGCACCTGCCCCAGCAGTCGCAGCAGCAGCAACGGGACGCGCTGTCCGAATGGCAGCCGACGAGTGCAACCCTCAGCTGTCAGGTGAAGGATGTGTTTCCAGTGCCAGAAATGACAATATATCGCGTCAGCGACGACAGTAAGACTCAAGTGCTCACCGAAATCGAGCAGAAGATCGATCGCAACGCAAACGGCGCCTACAATGTGACCATCACTAGTGATATTAGGGATTACGAACTGATCGAGACCTACGGCAGTCACCGAAACAATTACGAGTGTCTACTCCTACTGCCCGACGGCAGCAAAAGCAACTATCAGAGAAAGAAACGCATCACTTATTTAACAGGTGAGCCCTCCTCCCATTCCTCCCATTCCCCTCATCTCCACCATCCCCCCATCCCTCCATCCACTCCCGCACCCGACCACCAAAATAGACTCTAACTAGATTGTTCGTTTTTAATCGCGCTCGAGATCAACGACCGGGCTATAGCACCGCGGCTTAAATTATGAGTTGTACTATCATATGTGAGCGAGAGATGATAAATACAAAACAATATTTTATTTGTTTTCACAAAACTATTTAATATAATCGCAAACATTGAAACGTTTTGAACACAAAAGCATTCTTTGATTCAATGCCCAGACGTATAGACGCATCAGATTTTCTGCATAAAGCCATCGATGCGTTTAGCCTTAATTAGGCCTCAGTTTTCACTCGAAATACACAATTTCTCGCACAAAATGTTCGCTGCGATGGGTGGGCACTACGAACGGCGCAAAGTTTGGGGGAACGGCAGCGCTGAGCACTTGCACAGCGAAAGTCAGATTCGGGCAAAAAGACTAAAAATAATTCGAAATTAGAAAATACGTCAAATGTCTTAATTCGGTTGAATTGAAAAATGCGAAATAAGAGAAATTAAAAACAAAATCAAGACATTAGGAAATGACAGAAAAAAGTCGTCGTTGAGTGAAGTGTAGAGTCAGAATAGTTTGTCTCCACTTTTCCCATTCATTCGTTTCCATTTCGTTTCCATTTCTTCACATCCATTAAAACTTTGTTTTTTCTCCACTTTTTTATATATATTTTATTCTTTTGCGTTACGTTTCGGTTGGGATCGCAAAGCGATTGCAGTTTTTTAAAACTGATGTTCACAACAGCTGCTGATAACAGAAGGCATAGGAGAGAGAAATAATGTCTTTTAAAAAGTTATGCGATATCTACAGTATTTCCTGGGGTTTACACCGCTTTTTCTCCTATCTCTACACAGTTTACTCCTTATTCTACATTTTTCTATATAATCCAATCATTTTTGCAACAAAACAAATAGAGATTTTTATAAATCAATTTCTCATTCGTTTTCCTATTTTTATATCGCGCTATACTTTTAAATGCGATTTTTTTTTCGCTGTAAATAAATAATTATTTTTCATGCGTTTCTAATGTTTTCTAATGTTTTTCTTTCCGTTTATTTCTCTATTTACAGAATACGCTCTTTTGAACAATAGTTTTGTTACGAAAAACGACTGCAAATTGATTAGCATTTTGTTCACTGTTTTACTGTTTTTCGGACTCAAATATTCGTGAATTGAAGTGACGTTTCGTTTTCTCGAATACAAAATTTAATATTTAATAATAAATATTTGTTCGACCGGATCACCAAGTAATAATAAGTCATAACTACCATGTAACATTGTTTTGTTCGGAAATAAGGAAACGAAAGCAATGTGTTATTCTCTGAAGTGTTATTCAAATCATTTAATAAATTGATTGCTTAAACCACTCACTAGTCATCATAAAAATGCATTAATTGAGAAGTCATTTGGGAATGAGATGTAATGAAAAAATATATACAGTTTTACAAATTACTGGTTATATAAATAAAGTGTATTAAATTTAATATATATTTAAATATGAAAACTATTAATTGATAAGAATATTTGGATAAAAGCTTTTAATGAGAAAAGGTTATTGAATATAAGAAAACTTTTTTATTATTAATTGTAAATTAAAACAAAACAAAAAACTTTTTTTTGCAAATAATTACTTTAACTTAAATGCTTCCAAAAAACAAAACAAAAATTGTTGTAATGAATACAAAAGAATATGTATTGAAATCACATTTAAAAATCCTTTTTTACATTCAAACAATACTATTTGAAGTAACAATTTCAAATTAACATAAAAATTTTGTGTAAATTGACTATTTGTAAACCCAAACCAAAGACCTCACGTAAATTGTATATCTCATAAAATTTTCTGTTCAATCAAAACCATCATTATAAAGTTAAAAATTGAAAAATTGGTGAACATTCAACAATCACATGATAAATGTTTAGTTTTTTTTCTAATTCTTAAAGTTATTAGTTTTTATAACAAGTTTTTTTGGTTATAACTGGAAATGTAACAAAAACTAAATGAGTCGTAAAAAGTGCTGAACTATACAAAAGAACTATAAAAAAGAATTGAAAAAACGCGACAAAGAATACCACAGAATTGGAGAGAATATTCCGGTGAATGTGTGGGCGCTGTTGTGTCTGAAGTTTGCATTTGAAAGAAGGAATCAGTGATTTGTTTAATGATTTTGACTTTGCATTGGATAGAAGCGAAACCCGAAATAACAAGTAATCGCAAGTAATCGCGAGTAATGGCAGGCAATGACTGGCAAATGAGTGAAAACCAAACATTGGATTCCGAGCGAAGAGATAAGACAAACAGCGAGTGAAGGGATGCCGGAGTGAGTGGAGAAGAGAAATGCAGATAACGGAAGCGAAACATAATTATGCACTTTATTTATACGTCAAAATCGCATTTTCCAACACAACACACACCGGCACGACTCGGCGCGGGTAGTCCGGGCGCTGTTAGCGCTGAGCGATGCGA
Source organism: Metabelba pulverosa (assembly GCA_034697605.1). Lineage (NCBI taxonomy): Eukaryota > Metazoa > Arthropoda > Arachnida > Sarcoptiformes > Damaeidae > Metabelba > Metabelba pulverosa. The sequence goes on from JAQIXC010000074.1 coordinate 48,018, forward strand.
AAGAGGCTTTTCGAGTCCCGCGAGTAATTCAATGCGAACTCTCGTCTCTCGGAGTCTATACTCTCTGTTAAGACTTCGAAAATTAAAAGTCAGACAAACATGTAATGAATGCATACTTTTGTAACAAAATCTGGAGAAACAAAATAAATTTCGAAAAAATACTAAACAAAAAACTTATTTAACGTCTTGGGAACGAATTTATATCTTTGGCAAAAAACTGCAACTATTCGTATCGTTTATTATTTGAGTATTTTTCTCGTATCGTATTCTCTATTTATTTCGCGTTTAGGTTCGGGTCTAATAGAATCCGACAGTTATTGTTTGCCAACTATTGCTCTAAATTTGAAATTATTTCGATTGAAATATATTGTGAATCACATATCAAACAAGTGATGAGAATTTATTTGATGGGAGCGGGAGATCGAAACGAGAGAATGAGTGCAAAAGTACTTATTTTGATGATCTCTCGCGTTAGTGGCGGCGGTGGAGGAGAGTGAGTGCGAGAGAAAGTGAATGCCTTTAACTCATCAATCGATCGGCGCATTTGTTTTATCTAAACTGCTTTCTCCAGCGCCCGGGTAGTACCGGGGAACGAGGTATAGCCATAGCCCTGGTAGTGCGAGGCGAGAGAGCCGTAGTCTTGTGCGCGTTTGGCGAAATCTCTGCAAAATCTACTCCGAATCCCCTTCTAATAGTCAGTGGACTTATTCGCTAACTTTCCATTCGCTAAGTCATCACTTTTTTCGGCACCGAATAGAGTCGGCGAAAAAATCTATGACTCCTTTCGCTCGTCTCCACAGCCACTACACAAACCCAGTGTTTAGGATCTGATCTCTTTCACAAACTTTTTTAACTCAACTTTACTTCACTTTACTTATAGTATTATTTTTTTCGGTTTGAGTTTTTGGTTAATGTTAGTCAACAGCTAAATACTGGCTCTTATTTTTTCCTCCACTTTGTTGATGGTCTCACTCACCTCCTATTCCATTCTGCACATACACACGACTACTACTACTTACACTATAAACTACTGTATCCTTAAGTCTTGTTTATACTGTAACATTTTCGTGTCAATAGAGTTTTGCATTCAATTGAGAAGAAAAAAACTAGAGTTTATTTTAGAATTTTAAACAAAATTTACTGCATAATAAACAACGATACAGTGTATTTTCATTAGAAGAGAATTTGAAAATTGTTGCAAATAATTCAAATTTGACATATTTTCGACCAAAAATTCTACGAAATAGTGAATTTGGTTTAGTCTACTGTACTGTAGAGTGAGTCTGAAAGTACAATAATACGCGCCTCGAAGTCGCGATTCGCTATAACGAGATTTAACTGTATTGTCAATTATTTAGGCGAAGAAACTGAAAAGTAGTTTTCAACTGCGGGTCTGGCGCTCGAGATTCGTTTCTCGAGAGACTCTCGAGTTTGACACTCGACCCCGAAAGCCATCCCTAATTAAGATCGTGAGTAAAAAGCACCGAAAGAATCGACTAATTTCTCGATCCGAGCAAATGCTCTCTACATAAGAGACTCATTAGACGAGCGATAAGTTTAATGTTTTTTATTTTTCTTTAATATCAGACTTAATGACATAATTATGTCGAACAGAAACTAAATTTAATCATAAGTTAGTGATTGAGAAGAATTAGTCGAAAATTTTCGAACAAATTATAAACTAATTAACAATATATTCGCCAAATCTTAGTTCGCATCTCATGTTTGGCTTAATAAACGAATTAGTTTTTTGTCTTAATTCTGGGCCACAAATGGGGTATGACGTGAATGGGTTGGAAGCGAAGACAAATAGAAACGCATAAAATATTCAATTAAATCAAACATTTATTGGTTGAGTAGTTTGTAATTAAAGCCCTTTTTAGGTAATCACGTAATTAAATGATTAAAAAATAACAACAATTACTAGAATCACAATTAGGGCATAAAAAGAGGGTTAGGATGAGAGCGGGCGCTCAACCAGACTTCCAATTGTCTCACACAAAGAGCCGGAGGAGAGATGTAGTAGTGGTGAGAGAGGAGTGGGAGAGCGATGTGAAGAGAAAAGGACTAATAGAGAGCAATACTAATCGCGAAATGAAAGGCAAAAATACAACTAATGAAGTGATAGGCTATATGTGAATGTCGTCTATTGAGTACCGATACTGCCTGTGCTGAGGGAGACGGGAGAGTGAAGAGAGAAGAAGAGTGAGAGAGAAAGTGAAAGAAAAGAGAGAATGGAATCGAAAAAACTGTTATCTCGTGTTCTGACATAAAGGGCTGCACTTCTGCATCAACTCGTAGTGTTGGTAGTGTTCGGGTCTTCTCTTACGAAACAACTAATTCGGTTGCCATTCATTAGGGCCTGCGATCCAAATGAGTCGATTCGACTGGCGTTCCCGAACGCGCTTTACTTGTCTTTTCTATTAACGCAACTTCTATTCACTATTACTTTTCTCTCCACTCACTCCCGCGCACTCCCGCACACCTCCCCTCTGCTCTCCCGGCCCTCTTCTGCCAGTGTGTGTATGTGTGCGCTGGGAGAGAGTCTTACACATCATTTGACATTCGGCTGTCTTTCAGTACTTTTAGTCTTATTTTTTCACTCATTTCACTCTAACTATTGGTGTTTTGGCACTAAATTACGGCCGAATGGCTGCGAACACCGAATTAGTCAACCATTCGGATGAGTCGATCGAAGAAACTATTTTCGAGTGTTTCGCTGCGCTCTCGGCCCCACTCCTAGAGCAGACTACCCGACCGCGACTGCCAGTGTCGAGCAGTTGGCGCTAAAGTGTCGCCCAATGGTGTCGCGAGTCTTCTCGCACTCTCTTCCGTCTCGTTTCGGGTCAACACAAGTCTTGAGTAAACATTTCGTTCGCAACTAATTCGAAATCATTACCTCTTTTCGCCCATTCCTGCCATTCCTTTCTTCGATTCGTTTCTGCCATTCCTTTCGCGCATTACTCGTCTTCGCAATCAATTGTAGGCCAAAAGTGAGCCAAACCTGAAGTCGTAATCAAAACCAGAATTTGCTTTTAATTCGTTTCGTACGAGAAGTTCAATCTTACGTCCAATACATCCACTCCTTTGCACACATTTTCCTATGCAATGACAACTTCTATTCACATTGGCGATTGAGCATGCTACATTCATGCCACTACTCAATGTTGATTACGCACTTAATTACTAAATTAACTTAAATTTTTTGCATACAATTAATCGAAAAACATGTTTAATGTTTAAATGAATGATAAATAGAAACATAAAATGCATTCAATTTCTAATCAATTGCTGAAAACACAGATATTATCCGCATTTTCCCCATTCCTTCCCCTTTCAGATGACAGTGACGTAACCAATGAGTACATCGATTGCATGTCTACTGTTGGCACTCATAGGGCAAGAAATGGGGAAATTAGCGCTCAATGCTCTCAATATCTCTATTCAACTCATTTACGCCAAACTCGCGCTCATTCTATTCAAATGCAAGCGTCAGATGACTCACACATCCAATCAAATGCATTCAAAGCCCAGACGTCACGACTTAATCGCTTCGACGTATTCTTTGTTCAATTCAACCCTTATTTGCATTTCAACGCGTAATTCATGTCAAGAATTATTCAAAAATTGTGCAAAAATTTCAATCAATTCTTGTAATTAATTTCATAAATCAATTGGAAAGCCATGTCTTCGCGTAGACATACTTGTGGTCAGAATTTCCACCAATTGAACCGATATTCGCGTCGAAGCAAAACGATTAATATCGTCAACCACTACAACGTCGTAGTCGTCGCCAGTAATGACGACTTGAGTCGAATGCGAGGCACGACTGGAGACGTATTGAATGGCTTTTCGGTTCCGAACCAGCGGTTCGTCGACGCGAACCGAAACCACATTTTCCCCAATAATAACGTTTTAGTTCGCGATTTGAGCGGCTTTTCCGCGACGACGCGCCCGCAGACGGTCGCCGACCGCTGGCCGACACTCGACCGACGCGTCTATACGTTCGACGAACGCATTCGGAATCCGATTCGCATTCATTCGGTCGGAAATCAGTTCGAAAACGAGTCGAAAGCGCTGGACGTCTTCCGACGGCGCGATCCGAATCCGATTCTTCCGCCGATTAGTCCGAACCGTTTGGCCGACAGACACCTAATCGCCGACTCGTTCGCCGAAATGTTCGCCGAATTGCCGGAACAGACGCCGCGCGACGCGAATGCCATTCGATTGGACGCTAAAGTCGGCGACAATTGCGAGAAAATTAAGCGAAAAGTTTCGTTCGATGACCGAAACGATCACCGATTGGTCGCCAACTTTGCGGCCATTGATGGCTCACCGGTTAGGGCTCATGAGTCACACCGACGCCACAGTTCGAGAAGAACTGAATTTAATAACGAAAACAAATATCACTCGAAAGACAGTAATTGTAAATCGAGTTTAAGATCTGTTCCGAAACCGTCGAAATCGGACAAACAATTGGCGAAGACGTCGACGGAAACCCCTTCAGTGCCGAAGCCGTTGATCGCCGACCGGAAGGAGTATTTGAGCCGATGTTTGAGTCGCGAAACACCGGTTTCTAACCAAATGTCAGATTTAGACAAAGGGTCGACCTCTCGAACGCAGAGCACAATCGGTTTGGATGTGATTCCGATTGCACCGTCGGATCTAAATCTGCGCCAACGGCTCAATTCGAAGCTGTCGTTCGAGCAGAAGGTGTCTTCGATTGGCTTTATTCGCGAAATGGAAACCAAACGTAAGACGAGTGACGACTCGAAGCCATTCGGCGATCAAACCAACAAAAGGTCGAAACCGGAACCGATTGGTCCGATCGGTTGTATTATCGGAAAGATTTCGAACGGAATGGCTCTGAAGCCGAGTCCCGATCCGACCGACTCTCGGAGCAAATGGATGAAAATGTTCGATAGGTTTCGCTTCGATTCGGGTAATCAGAACTGATTTCTTCATTCAATCAATTTTGTGATAATTAGTTTGAATTTCGTCTATAATTACATTTATTTATTTGAATTCATTTTTTCCAATCGTTTTATCAAATTATTTCCAATCATTTCTAACAAATCTTTAATTAATTATTTATTTATAAAATCAATTAAATGTGAATTGAGTTGAATATAAGAAATATTTAATATAAAATAGCATTGTTTGCAAAGTTTTAAAAGTATGTAGTTTTTGCCAAATAAAAGTTCGAATCAATTAAAAAGATTGTGTTTTAATGATAAGCCGACCTCTCATTACAATTGGATATATGAGTAGAGAATAGAAAAACAATAGGAATAGGCGTATAGTAGAGCCATCGACAGCATTAATATACGTAAAACAATACGATTCGATAAAAATAAAATATTAACACAAATGTCATAATAAAGGCATCAATAAAAATCTGCTCTATTTTTAATAGCATTTCAAGCTATTAGTGGCTACAGAATAGCGGTCATTGAATAAGCACTTAATGGCTAACAGTTTTGATTTATTTGCTTATATTTCGCTTTAATAGGAAGAGCATTGAAATGTCTAATTAATATTTAAATTGTACTGTTTTTTCGGTGCCCTTAATGAGTGACACATACATTGAATATTTAGACTCATTTTTGCACAACTATTATGCAATTAATTTATTTTACCATGTTAAAATTTTGATTCATACGAGTCGTGTAACTTATGGCATCCTGAGTGTTCTACTAGAAATTTTAGCTTGATAAAAAAGTTATTTGAACTTTGTTTTAGACCACAAATAAAATAGATTTTTATTTTCTAGTTTAGCGATTGATTTCTAATTTATTTCGAGTTGTGAAGCAAATTGTTTTCGCAAAAGCCGTTTGTCTTACCGTTTGTGACATCAGATCTAATATTGATGATTCTAGTCGTAAAGGGTTTTTTCTAGGCATTAGTACGCAGGCGCATGATTCTCTGATGCTGAAATGAGAAGTTGCATTTTT